>JBBBDQ010001563.1:1580000-1630000 GCA_037127315.1 Ascarosepion bandense
GAGTAGGTGACAAGGAAATAAGAGATGACAAATGACGTTGCATTTAAAATCTTGGAGATTGTAGCTATCAGGGAATCATGTATACTGAATAGAGTTCCACGAGCGGGAAGTGCGAGAAAAGAAGCTGAGAGAGTAGAAGTTGTTGTTACGTTTGTTTTGACTGTAAAAAGGTGGGAAATAGTTGCCTGTCTAGCTGCTCGGGTAAATTCGTGTAGAGAGGGCGTCAGGGATCTAATCTTGTCGGAGCAAAAGCCGTAAAAATATTTGTGGCAGAGACAGAGGCAAGCCACATCTCGTCAGTAAGAAATGACTGGAGAGGAGCTGCCAGGTCAAGATCGATTACATTGCAGATTCTCTTCTCGATTTTGTCGAGATTTCCGGGATGAATAGCAGGAGCACTCGAATAAATATGACACTACTCAGTGCACAGATAGATGGTAGATTTGTGTATGTGCAAGATGGATTTAGACGACAAAAGCATCCTACTAAGACATTAGCTAGACGTAAACATTATTAACTCCAATGTCTAACCATTATGTAAAATATATTTAGGAGGTATTTTTACTACACACTGTATATCTCCGGCTGCAATTTATGACCAATGGTAAATTTTCTGTTCCTTTTGTTTAGGATTAATTATACATTTTTCCACACCCTAGGCACAACATCGAGTTTCTCAGACGATTCTATCGCTATCGTTGGTGATGATTGAAATATATATATATATATATATATATATATATATATATATATATATATACAGAGAGAGAGAATAAATGTTTAGCTTAAAGTGTATATTTATTGTTGTATAAAGATATTATGCATATTATGATATTTTAAATGTCCATATCTGGTATTTGTGACGCTACACGTGTTTCGAGTCTAAGATTGACTCTCTTCAGGCGAATGAATTTGTGGCTTTACATATCGAGTTTCTTTTGTTTATATATAGGTAAGTAGAAGATTAATAATAATAATAATAATAATAATAATAATAATAATAATAATAATAATAATAAAGAATAACGAAATAAATAAAATCAGTGAAGTAAAAATAAAAAAAAATAAAAAATAAAATAAATCCAATAAATCAGATGTTGGCGTATTGAATATTTTATGCGCCTGAAGAGAGTCTGTCTTAGACTAGAAACACGTGTAGCGTCACAAATACCATTATGGACACTTCCAATATCATAATATGTGTAATATCTTTATACATCAATAAATATTTACTTTAAACTAAACGTTCACGGCCTCTCAAACTTTTTAATCTATACCAATTTCTCTCGTTGGAACAACCCCATTTCGTTTTATATATATATATATATATATATATATATAGTGTATCGAGGCAGGAGATAATTTTCTAAACAAATCCTGTTAAATATAAGAGACAACGAATGTCTATTATGTTTAATCATGACCCGTTCTAAACATCGTATTTTAGACAAAAATTGTCCAACATTTGGATAATTTTTATTAAGTTGGTTCTAAGTTTTCGACTCACATGATCAGAATACAATAAGACAACAGTTCGTAGAAAACCATAGCCATGTAGGTAATATCAGACAGATTTTAGTCAACAACACAATAATACTCCCTCATACACACAGTAAAAAAAAGCTTTAGATATTGGAGGCCATCTACATTAAATCCAAACAAACCACACTTAATAAAATCACGTTTAAATCTGGTCATAACACATTACATTGCATTTAAATATATGGTCCTGTTATCATTTCGAGCTCTCACGTGGTGTGACGTCATAGAACCGCATTACAAATTTGCGAACTGCGTTTGCTAGTTTTGGTAATTGCTATTGCTGCTTAGCAAAGATTTATGTCAACTCAAGATAAAATCGTCGCTGATGGTGGATGTTTTTATGTTAACGTCCTTGTAACCTCTCTGAGGATGGCTCATGTGAGCCGAAAACTTACAACTAACTTAATAAAAAATTATCCAAATGTTGGAGAATTTTTGTCTTCATTTTCACCTGAAATTAAAGCCAAAATACGATGTTTAGAACTGCTCATGATTAAACATAATAGACATTCATTGTCTCTTATATTTAACAGTATATGTTTAGAATATATATATATATATATATCGTTTTCTTTTTCTTCGCCTCCTTAGTACCTTCTAGTTTTTCTCTTTCATGGCTTCTATTCCCAGTTTTCGTCTCCCGCTTCAGAAACTAATTGGTTGCAGGTCAGACTGTCAAACGATTTGGCAGATACCGCCCTTCTATTCAAGTTAGAACAATGTAAGCTTAAAACGTTCTCTGTAATGGTATAGATTCTCAGTCAGAAGACTTAAATGATTCTAGTTTCAGAAGGGTAAGATATGGGGGTAAATAAAACTTTTCGATCATTTAGTAATGCTAATGTTAATATTAACTGTTTGCTTTAGTATTTGTCTAAATTGCTGAGGTGAGGTAGTATTTACAGTATTTACATTATTCAGACTATTGTCCTCATCTTTGTTGCCATTTGTACAACGTTTAATAATAGATCATTCTATTTGTCTATATTTCTGAGATGAGGTAGTATTTACAGTATTTACATTATTCAGACTATTGTCCTCATCTTTGTTGCCATTTGTACAACGTTTAATAATAGATCATTCTATTTGTCTATATTTCTGAGATGAGGTAGTATTTACAGTATTTACATTATTCAGACTATTGTCCTCATCTTTGTTGCCATTTGTACAACGTTTAATAATAGATCATTCTATTTGTCTATATTTCTGAGATGAGGTAGTATTTACAGTATTTACATTATTCAGACTATTGTCCTCATCTTTGTTGCCATTTGTACAACGTTTAATAATAGATCATTCTATTTGTCTATATTTGAGATGAGGTAGTATTTACAGTATTTACATTATTTGGACTATTGTCTTCATCTTTGTTGCCATTTGTACAACGTTTAATAATAGATCATTCTATTTGTCTATATTTCTGAGATGAGGTAGTATTTACAGTATTTACATTATTCGGACTATTGTCCTCATCTTTGTTGCCATTTGTACGACGTTTAATAATAGATCATTCTATTTGTCTATATTTCTGAGATGAGGTAGTATTTACAGTATTTATATTATTCAGACTATTGTCCTCATCTTTGTTGCCATTTGTACGACGTTTAATAATAGATCATTCTATTTGTTAATATTTCTGAGATGAGGTAGTATTTACAGTATTTACATTATTTGGACTATTGTCTTCAACTTTGTTGCCATTTGTACAACGTTTAATAATAGATCATTTTATTTGTCTATATTTCTGAGATGAGGTAGTATTTACAGTATTTACATTATTCAGACTATTGACCTCATCTTTGTTGCCATTTGTACAACGTTTAATAATAGATCATTTTATTTGTCTATATTTCTGAGATGGGGTAGTATTTACAGTATTTACATTATGCAGACTATTGTCCTCATCTTTGTTGCCATTTGTACAACGTTTCATAATAGATCATTCTTTTTGTCTATATTTCTGAGATGAGGTAGTATTTACAGTATTTACATTATTCGGACTATTGTCCTCATCTTTGTTGCCATTTGTATGGTGTCTTGGCCTTTGTATGCTTCTATATCATTACTGTTTTTACTGCATTTATTTGTTAATTTAATCTTTATTATGTCAGAATTTATGCAAATGAATATGTTCATTTTTGTTGGTGTTACATATTGCCTGAAGTTATGAGATCACCTATTGTCATTGTTACAGGATTTATTCAATTGAGTATCCCAATTCTGATTGTTTTCATCACATGGAAATTTGATATTGTAGCTATTCGGGGATGTGTACATAAGAGTATGCCAATCGTTTTTGTATTTATACAATAAAGACAGTGTCCCGTCTTGAAATTGCGTATAATGAAGAAGGTCGGATAATACACTCAGTTAGTTTGTCAAGTGCTATACTTGATATACGCTTGGGTAATCATGTCTCTTTCGAGACATGACTGAATTGGCAGAAGATTTTCCTCCAGTAGGTTGCTATTACTTTCTACGGTAGACTGGTTGCCAGCTAAGGCTATAGAACACAATATGTCTTGTTATTTAACCAAAAGCTGAAGGGACGTAGACGGATTAATACCTTTCCCAAGGATATAAACGCGTAAGTGAATGCAAAGAATTCAACAGAAACTCGAACTCGGCTCTCCGAATTCTCGTTCCGAGCCAATATCCACTGCACCACAACGTATATCCGATAATACACTTTTTCTTCTTCTTGTATGTGCTCTGTTCCTTCAGGACGTAGGCGATCATGGTTCTCCACGTCTCTCTATTCCTTGTGGCTCTTAGTATGTTTGCTCCCGTTACTCCTGGCAAAAGCCTTTCAGTCATCCACCTGATCAGGTCCTGCAAATATGTTATCCGCTGCCTTCCTCTGTCTCTCTTTCCTTCTATCTGGCCAGTCAGTATGATATTCTCTAAGCTCTCCTTCCTTATTGCTTGTCACAGGAACTTCAGTTGTCTCTTGTCTAATGCTCAGTATTAATTTCCTTTTTGTTGCCATTCTTTCCAACATCACATCGTTGTTTGCATGCTCAGTCCACGATATCCGCAGCATCCTTCTGTAGAACCACATTTCCAATGCTTCCAGTTTTGTTCACACTTTCGATGATATTGTTCAGCATTCGCTGCCGTATTCAAGAACTGACATCACATAGCAATCCAGCACTCTTTTCTTTGTTTCTAGTGAAATTTTTCCTGTGTGTTAATAATTAAATCCTTCGCCCTGCCAATTCACCTTCAGATCATTGTGTCGCTCTTTCCATCTCCTGTTAAAACACTTCCTAGGTATTTAAATTTTTTGTACTTGCTTGATTCTGGTATCCTCCCCCACCTGTATTTGGCATTTTGGGTTGCACCTTTTGCTGATGACCATGCATTCAGTTTTCTTAATGTTTATTTGTAGTCCTTTTTTGTCACTCTCCACCGATACCTTCTGTAGGAGGTCTTGTAGTTTCCGTCATCCACCTGATCTGGCCCTGCAAATATGTTATCCGCTGCCTTCCTCTGTCTCTCTTTCCCTCTATCTGACCTGTTAGTATCAGATTCTCCAAGCCCTCATTCCTCATTGCGTGTCCCAGGAACTTCAGCTGTCTCTTCCTGATGCTCAGTATAAATTCCCTTTTTGTTTCCATCATTTCCAAAATCTCATCATTGTTCACATGCTCAATCCATGATATTAGCAGCACCCTTCTGTAGAACCACATTTCAGTTGCTTCAAGTTTTTCCTTCATCTTTGATGGTATTGTCCAGCATTCACTGCCATATTGAAGGTCGGACAGCACGTAACAATCCAGTACTCTCTTCCTTGTTTCTAGCGAAATTGTCTTGTTTTTTAATACTTTACTCAATTTCTGGAATGCTTCCTTCACTATGCCAATGAGCCATCGGATATCTGTGTCGTACTTTCCATCTCCTGTTAGAGCACTTCGTAGGTATTTAAATTTTTGTACTTGCTTGATTCTGGTATCCCCCACATGTATTTGGCATTTTGTGTTGCATCTTTTGCTGACACTGATCAATCCAATAAATTCAATCCGTCCAGGTGATACGTGATACGTGATACACGCTTGGGCGATCATGCCACTTTCGATTCATGACTGTCTAGGCAGAAGATTTTTCCGCTGTAGGTTGCCATTTCTTTCTGCTGTAGACTGGTTGCCAATCAAGGCTAGAGAACCCAATCTACGCTGCTATTCAATCCTTGTATCCAATCAGTCAGTTAAGTGCCATACGTGATACACCCTTGGGGGATCATGTCTCTTTCGATTTATGACTGACTAAGCCAACTTTCTCGGATTAAACTGTCGTTTCTTCCTGCGGTAGAGTGGTTGTCGACCAAGGCTATAAATCTCATAGAGGGGAGGAAGAAAAGATTGATTCATGCCTTTTCACTTCAAGAACAGTGTGGTTTCGTTAACGACACGAGAACAATGAATGCCATATTTATGATTAGGATGCTCTCTGAAAGTGCAATACAAATGAAGAAGGACTTATACCATTGCTTTATTGATTATGCTAAAGCATTTGACAAAATACGCCACAAATAAGTAATAAAGATGCTCGGCAGCTTTGACATATTTGGGAAAGACTTGATAGTAATAAAGAATATTTACTGGCAGCAAACCGCTTGCATACGGACAGGTAATGAATTGAGTAGATATACAAAGATAAAAAGGGGCGTAAGACAAGGATGTGTCTTTTCACCGGATCTGTTCAATCTGTACAACGAGAATATTTTGAGGATCCTAGAAGTTATTTCCGGATTCGTAATCGGAGGCCACAATTTAAATAACATAATGATACAGTACTGATAGCAGACACAGAAAGGAATCTGCAAGACCTCCTACAGAAGGTAGCAGAAGAAAGTAACAAAAAATGACTAGAAATAAACTGCACGAAAACTAAATGCATGGTCATCAGGGCGGCCCAAAATGCCAAACACAGGTCGGGGATACCAGAATTAAGCAGGTACAAAAATTTAAATACCGGGAAGCGTTATAACAGAAGACGGAAAGTGCGACACAGAGATCCGATGGCTAATTGGCAAGGCGAAGGAAGCATTCCAGAAGTTGATTAAGGTATTAAGAAACAGGACAATTTCGCTAGAAACTAGGAAGAGAGTACTGAATTGCTACGTGCTGTCCGTCCTTCAATATGGCAGTGAATGCTGGACAATATCTTCAAAGATGAAGGAAACACTTGAAGCAACTGAAATGTGGTTCTACAGAAGGATGCTGCGAATATCATGGATCGACCATGTGAGCAATGATGAGGTCTTAGAAATGACGAAAACAAAAAGGAAAATTAATACTGACCATCAGGAAGAGACAGCTGAAGATCCTGAGACATGCAATGAGGAAGGAGGGCTTGGAGAACCTGATACTAACAGGCCAGATAGAGGGGAAAAGAGACAGAGGAAACAACGGATAATATATTTGAAGGGCCTAATCAGGTGGATGATTGCACGGTGTAACAGAAGAAGGCGTGCTCAGAGCCACCAGGGACAGGGAAACGTGGAAAGCCATGATCACCTACGTTCTGAAGGGACAGGGCACATAATAGAAAGAAATTTAACAAACCCAACTGGATTTGGAACTCCTCTCACTGGTTTCTAATGCTGAGTTGTTATCCAATACACCACACACGCATTTTCAGTAAAACTAAAAACAGTAAAGAAAGATAATCGTTTGAATAACTCGGAGAATTGATTCTAAGAATGAATATTGGTCATCTGAAGGAATTTAATTTAAAGAGAAATAAATCTTAGATTGACACAAAAATCAATTTTGTGTATTAAGAAATAGCTTAAACGCATTTATATTTCGTATAATCAGCGGGATGAAACAGCAAGAAAAAAAAACAGTAATAAAAGATTAATCGACCCGTTTATGCAAAACTATGAGAGCGAGATCGATGAAGAGCAAAAGAAAACGTAAGAGAAACCGCCATCTTTATGGTTTTGGGTGTTGATTTTTTTTCTTTCAATAAATACAGGCAAACGCATTTAGCGAGTCTATGAAGAAAGGCCTTCAAAAATAAGCTGATTGAAATAATACTTTTAAAAAATTATTGCTTCTATTCCTTCGTGAGAAAATACAAGCCGATGTCCAGATGGGTGGTCAAGAGGTTCGGCACATTAAACAAAAGAGCGGATGACGATCAGACAAAGAGAGAGACAAAAATGAATGACGATCTGACAGACAGACAAACAGACAGACAGGTTCAATTGAATCTGCTTTACGTTAAAAGATTAAGCGATTATCCTTTTATTTAGCACGAGATCAGTAGAAATCTTTTAATAACTGTTCTCTGACTCGTTTTTGCATCGTTCATAGTTTGATGTCTATTAAAAAGAAATAGAATGATCTCAGTGGACGGTGATGTATTCTTCATTCTTCTATGTTTCGTGTCTCTTCCATAGTGATCAAGGCTCTCCACAGCTTTCTGTAATTCGTAGCTATTAACATTTTGTTGATTTGTTACCAGCCTTTGAGATTTAAAAAAGAAATCACTCGACCGGCGGGCGAAAGTGAGGGAAAATTTACTCACTCCCAAATTATTTTACTCGGCAACTCCATTTTCTTAATAGTCGCCTTACGTAAACATGGTGTGAATCGCTGATTTCTTTTAAAATAATAATAACAAAATTTGATTTTTCTACTTAATAACAGCATAAACATTTTGATGATAAAATTTTGTTTTTATTAATTTTGAGCCCTTTTGAGCCCTTATGAGATGGGGGTGGTAGTCAAACAGAAGAAACAAACTACGAATTTAGATACCTCCACTCAATTGCCAAAAAAGAACAAAAACAAAAAAAACAAAAAAAAAACAGCATATCATGATCATATCATACCACCCCCATCTTATGATATGCTGTTTTTTTTTGTTTTGATTTTGTTCTTCTTTGGCAATTGAGTGGAGGTATCTAAATTCGTAGTTTGTTTCTTCTGTTTGACTACCATCCCCGTCTCATAGATCAATGGGTCGGCAACCTTTTCGAGAGTGAGGGCCTTAAAGCTATGTTGAATCATGAAGGAGGCCCAAACAGCTATAGCTCCAAAGTCATGAAGAAGAACCATGTTATTAAATATGTGAATAAATTTTCTATGTGTTTGAAGAAAGCAAAGATTCAATATAACTTAATATCTGAAGGGAATTTTGTTAAAATTATTACATTTTACAAATAAATGTTTTATAAATCAGTACTGAAAACAGTTCCATTAAAATCGGTAAAAAACACTATTTTATATTCAATTAAAAATACCCGCTCACGAAAGCAATTTCACAGAGAAAGTGAAGCCGTACGTAATTTTAGTGATCCCTATAAATATGAAATAAAAGTAAAACATTATCTAGGTAAAAAGAAATAAATTTAGTAATTTTGACGCAATATATTCAGAATATCAACTGTTTTTTTGGTTTGGTTTACCTATATTTATATCGTGTTCAAAGTAAGGTAAGCGGGCCGGCCAAGATTCACTCGAGGGCCAGATGTGGCCCGCGGGCCGGGGGTTCCGACCGCTGTTCTATAGAGACGATAGAATTAGTAATTGTGATATATGCCGGCTTGGCGGCTCGACTCCAGCCACATTCTCACCGACGGGATGTGGCTTCCCTCTGTCCGTTCTATAAATATTTTCATGGTTTTTTTCCTAGGAACTTAAGTCACTGGTGCCCCGGCCACAGGAGTTTACTCGAGCATCCAGACTGGCAACATGGTCCCACACATTCAGTTAGATCCACCGAATGCTGCTGACAATTCTACTCTATCATCTTCTTTTCTCGCAGTTCCCGCCGGTGGAACTCCCTATCATATTCTTGTTTTCCTAACGGCTACTATCTCCAGGAATTTAAATGCAATGTCAATACCCAACTCTTATCAACTTGACTCTAGTTCTTTCTAAATCACCCTGTATACCTTTTTTTTCTCTCTACCTTCGCAACTGTCATCACACCTTATTCCAATCCTTCTCTCGCTCTTTCTTTGAGACCCCTCTAACTGATTCGTCTTTCTCTTTACTCTCCTCCTATCTAATCGTTTACTCTTATGTAGCCCTCTGCGAATCAGTGGCGTTACCACCCTGCTTGGGGTGAAACGATTAAAAAAAAAATATTGTCATCTACATAAATACGTACTTTGGAACTGATGACATCAAGATGATTATTGATGAAGATCAGAAAAGGCGTAGGACCTAGGATACAGGTATTAAATATGAAAAAGTTTGGAAGGTTGCCCGTTCAAAACAACCTTAATTTGACGATCTGATAGAAACGATTTGATTAAATCAATCGTCCTGAAATACCGTAGCCCTGGGTCTTGCGTTGAAAGCCATAATTCCAAACTCTACCAACAGCTTTCGAGATAACTAGAGAAAAATTATTATCAAGAGTTTGCGATAAATACTCATTGATAACCATTAACACAACAGAAATAGACATTGGCAAAGCGTAAGTCGTATTGTTTCTCAGAGAGTAAGTTGTGAGAGGTGAGATACTTATTTACTTCAGCATTGATTAGAGCCTCGAATGATAATAGAGGCTAATAGGGTAATAGACAAATCAGAGGGTTTACTTCTTCCTCTTCTATGTGACTTGTCCTTTCAGGACTTAGGAGATCATGATCTTCCACGTCTCCCTATCCCTGGTGGCTCTTAGCACGCTTTTTCCTGTAATGTTTCACAACCCCCTTTCTGTTATCCACATGCTCAGGCACTTCAAGTAATCTGCTGCTTTCCTCTGTCTCTTTTTCCCTCTATCAGGCCTGTTGGTATCAGGTTCTTTAAGCCCTTCTTCCTCATTGCATGTCCCAGAAACTTGTGTTGTTTCTTTCTGATGCTCAGTATTAATTTCCTTTTCGTTTACATCCTTTTCAAAACATCATCATTGCTCACATGCTGGATCTATGATATCCGCAGCATCCTTCTGTAGAACCACATTTCAGTTGCTTTATTTTTTCCTTCATCTTTGATGATATTGTCCAGCATTCACTGCCATATTGAGGGAACTGAAATCACATAGCAATCTAGTGCTCTCTTTTTTGTTTCTAGAGAAATTGACTTGTCTTTTAATAGTTTACTCAGTTTCTGTAATGTTTCCTTCGCCATGCCATTTTTTTTTAATCATTTCACCCCGAGCAAGGCGGAAACGCCACTGATGTGCAAGGGGCTACATAAATGTAAAAAGATTAATTAGAAAAGAGTGAGGAGTACAAACTAGTTAGAAAGGGACAATAGAAAGCTGAGAAAGCAGGTGCGTTGGCCTTCGGATCTCTGTGTCGCACGATACGTCTTTTGGTAGAACACTTCCAAGGTATTTAAATTTTCGTACCTACTTTATTTTTGTATCCGCCACCTATATTTGGTATTTTGTGCTGTTCTCTTTGCTGATGGTCTTATATTCCGTTTTCTTTCATTTTATTTGTAGTCTTTTTGTCACTCTCTTCCGCTATTTACTGCAGGAGGTATTGTAGTTTCCTTTCCGTGTCTGCAATCAGCACTGTATCATCTGCGTATCTTATGTTGTTCAATCTCTGGCCTCAGATTACAAATCCTGGCATAGCATCTAGAGTCTCCAAAATAAGAACTTTGCTATTTTCCAACAGATATCGTTCCCAGAACCGCGTTTGTATAATTACGGATGGTAACACATCTATAAGGAAGTGATATAAGCAAGATAGAAATTTAAAGGATGTTATTTTGACGTAGTGTAAATAATATTGTTTTCATGTCATTGAACATTTCGGATTTTGTGCCTAATAAAGTGTATTTGCTGGGAATTTTACTGCACCACTTTATTGAAAAGATATCTGCAGCTGAAGCACCCAGTTCCAGTTGTGATTTACGGCTAGAATGTTATGTTGGAAACAACACGCAGAAATTGGTTTAGACGCTTGAATAACAATGATGTTGATATTGAAGATAAAGATCGCTCTCGCGCACCGAAAAAGTTTATAAAAGCAGAATTGGAGGCTTTACTTGTGCTTGACATGGGTCTTCGTGAAGACTCATGTTAGGCGCAAACTTGCAGAATCATTAGGAGTTGATCGCCTAACAGTTTCGAAACTTTTAAAAGCATTTAGTCAGTCAGTTAAGTGCCATACGTGAAACACGCTTGGGCGATCATGTCTCGAAAGAGACATGACTGACTGGGCAGAAGATTATCCCGCAGTAGGTTTCCATTGCTTCCTGGGGTAGGCTGGTTACAGCTAAGGCTATAGAACCCAATCTATCCAGTTATTTAACCCATAACTGGAAGGAAGAGACGGATTAAGTATCTTTCCCAAGGGTATTTGAGCGTAAGTGAATGCAATGAATTCAACTGGAATTTGAACTCGACTACCCGATTTCTCGTTCCGAGCCGATATCCACTGCGCCACAACGCACACCCTGCAAACGCATCAGGAATGATTAAAAAGCAAGGAGATTGCGTGTCGTACGAGTTGAAGCCGAGAGACGTCGAACGGCGTTTTGTCCCGCGTGAACAACTGATTCAACGGTAGAAAATGAAAGAGTTTTGCATCGTATCGTGACCGGCTATAAAACGTGAACACACTACAATATTCCTAAGCGTAGACGTTCGTTCGGTAAGTCCGGCCATGCATCAAAATAGGCTTCAAACCTGAATATCCATGATTTGAAGCTTCTGCTCTGCATTTTGTGGTATTAGCTGGGTGGAGTTTATTATTAGATGCTCAAACGGACCAAAACCATCGTGGGAGATCACTATCGACTACAACTGATGCGTTTGAGCCGAGCACTGAAGAAAGAAAGAACGTCTACTATACTGGAAATAACACGACAAAGTTATTTTGCTACATGTCAAAACTAGACCACATGTTAAAAAAAACAGGGGAAAACCTACTTAAAAAGACTTAAATGGGAAATCCTACCTCACCCACCGTATTAATCACATATTGTTCCGTCCGATTATCACTTGTTCCAACTGATGGCTCTTGGCCTGGCTGAGTAGTACTGTTACTTTTATGAAGATGCAAAAACATGGGTCAACTCGTGGTTAGCGTCAAAAGAAATGTTCTTTTTTCTGAAGTGGAAGTCAAATGTTTCCAGAAAGATGAGTAAAGTTATTGCCAACATTTCCAGTGACATATTATTTACTAATTTTTATTATTAACGCATTAATTTTAATGAAAAATCATCCCTAAACTATTCATAGTCCAAATAAAAATAGGAAGTATATCCGAGGACTTCTAACCACCTGGGAAACAGGAAGCAGAGTGGCAATAGTTGTAGCGTTTCGAGAGGACTGGAACCGGCTTAGAAGCAAATTTATTTAGGACGACGTCTGGGATTTCATCATCTCTGCGTGTTTTATTGGTGTCTAATTTAAAAATGATGCACGATATCCGAGACGTAATTATGCACATATCCCTCAGGTGGGAAATCAGGTGGGCTACCCTAAACGATTCATATTTCGATTTGGAAGAGAATTTCCGAGGTAAGCATTCAACCTTGTTTGCTCTAGATGTGAGGACTTCGAATTGATTGAATAGAGGATGGATTGAGGGTTTTTTGATGTATAGCACACTTTTGAAGAGCTGCCAGTAATCTCTAGATCTGAACTTGAGAGATGCTATAATTAGTTTTATTCCATCTGCAAGCAATAAATTTTACTTCTGTTGCATTCATAAAGAGTAGAGATTAGGGGCGTCTGCTGTAATCGGTTGTAGCTACTTGCTTCCCAGTCAACTTTAATTTTCAAAAATTTAAATTCAATGTCCATTGTTAACTTCTATATTCTCAAATTCTGTTCTTTTATTTTTAACGCTCCTTTCTAATATTTTTCTTTACAGTATTTACATTATTCGGGCTATTGTCTTCATCTTTGTTGCCATTTGTACGACGCTTCGGCCGTTGTAAGCCTTCTTCAGGTAGTACGAATTTCGAACCGAAACCTTCATTACGATAACTGGTGTATATCATTCCCATTCCTTGTGCGAAGCCACTTTTTGTAAGTCATGAATTATCTCTCTCTAACCTGACTCTCTAAGTTACTTGTTCACCACTGGTGTAGCCTGGTGTTGAACTCACAACTATTTGGGTCAACTCACAGGAACTAAGCAACGTCTATATCCACTGGGTCATGTGTCCATAAGTTCAGTTTAGTTTAGTTGTTTGTTTTACCAGCATATCTCCCCTTTTGGATCATATCTACCCTTTTGGGTCATATCTACATTTTTGGGTCATTTAATGCTGAAGAATCTTTTTTTTTTCATGGCTTGTTGATCTTTTTGAGTCTATTGCTGTCGAGATATAAGTAAAGGTGTTATGATTTGATGTGTGATGGTTATATGATATCTTCTTTCAAAACTATATTTTGTTATATAATTCTGTTGCTATGAGAAATTTTATAAGATAGATAGATAGATAGATAGATAGATAGATAGATAGATAGATAGATATGAACACACTGAGATAGATAGATAGATAGATAGATAGATAGATAGATAGATATGAACAGAATGAGATAGATAGATATGAACAGAATGAGATAGATAGATAGATATGAACAGAATGAGATAGATAGATAGATAGATAGATAGATAGATAGATAGATAGATAGAAACGGGCTGAGATAGATAGATAGATAGATAGATAGATAGAAACGGGTTGAGATAGATAGATAGATAGATAGATAGATAGATAGATAGATAGATAGATATGAACAGAATGAGATAGATAGATAGATAGATAGATAGATAGATAGATAGATAGATAGATATGAACAGAATGAGATAGATAGATAGATAGATAGATAGATAGAAACGGGCTGAGATAGATAGATAGATAGATAGATAGATAGATAGATAGATAGATAGAAACGGGCTGAGATAGATAGATAAATAGATAGATAGATAGATAGATAGATAGATAGAAACGGGCTGAGATAGATAGATAAATAGATAGATAGATAGATAGATAGATAGATAGATAGATAGATAGAAACGGGCTGAGATAGATAGAAACGGGCTCAGATAGATAGATAGAAACGGGCTGAGATAGATAGAAACGGGCTCAGATAGATAGATAGAAACGGGCTGAGATAGATAGATAGATAGATAGATAGATAGATAGATAGATAGATTATTTTAGTTTAGTTGTTTGTTTTACCAGCATAATTACCCTTTGAGTCATTTAATGCTGAAGAATTTGTTTGGTTTTTGTTCACTGCTTGTTGATTTTTTGTGATTATTGCTGTCACGATATAAGTAGAGGTGTTGTGATTTGATGTGCGATGGTTATATGCTATCTACTTTTGAAACTATATTTTGTTATATAATTTAGTTACTTTTAGAAATTCTAAAATGCCATTTGGGTCAGTTCTGTTGAAGATGTTTTTCAGATTGTTTTCTTGATAGTATCTTAATCGCATTTGTTCAAGATCTATGCAGCTTGTTAGTATATGTTTCACTGTGTAGAACTTCTGACATTGAATGCAAATTGATGCTTCCTCACCTTTTAGTTGGTGTGAATGGGTGATAGCGGTGTGGCCTATTTGAAAAGGACAAATAATATTTTTCTTATATCCTTTCACACTCAGTAATAGCCATGCGTGTTAGTGGCTTTGTTATGGGCATCAGTCGTATGGCTTTCTTGCATATTATAGGTGTCGCTTTGATTCAGAGACTTTCAGAATTCCTGGTACGTTAGATTGATACAAGACATCAAATCATTTAGTCTTGCAGGATTTCTGTTCAATGAATTTGTAAAATCTGAAGTGGCCGTGTGCCGGAAATTCATCTTTTTCTGCTATTTCTGATCGAATCAAAACGAAGCCAATTTTTAACAAAGGTTGATCAAAAGGAATTATTTCTTCGCCGACAGAGACGCGTAATTGCATTGAAGTCGTTCTTCTTTCTCTGTAAAAGAGAGGAGAAGTGGAGAGATGGGGGTGGGGAGACGACAGCACGTGGTGTGTGGCGTCGCGCTAACATGTCAGTTCATGGAATTCCCTTGACAACAGCTGCAAAAAGGACAATTTTCCAGCAACGTTCACTACACGTCATACTAGCCAATACTTTTGATTAGTAAGGCACAAGATAAACACATGACAACTAGGCTGCCTTTACCAGTTGTGTGATCTTAAATGGTTTGAAAATGAGCATTCGAAAATCATTTAAGAAATATGACCCTTTGAGACTTTAACTTTAGAAAGTGAGCATTCGAAATTATTTAAAGAATATGACCCATTAAAACTTTAACTGGTGTCTAAGTAAACTAAAGTGTCTATAGCAGAGGGCAGTTTAGATCTATGGTTCTCTAAGTTAGTAGCCAGTAAACTTTCACTGCACTGAGTCACTTTGTTTGGCAAGTTAGAGTCCCGGATTGCGGCTTAAATCCGAGTTTGAATTCCAGTCGAGTTCATTATATTCACTTACATGCTAATATCACTGAGAATAGTATAAATCCAACACTTCTCCCCACAACTATTGGTAAATAGTAGCACAGACTGGTTTCCATAGCCTTATATGGTAACCGATGTAGGAGAAGGAAAAGTCTGAATTCAAAATTCTATTTAGCCTTGGCAAAGCGCTCTCTGTGTAGCTAAGGAAAAGATCATTTGCATTGCCTCGATGATTCCTAAGTCGGTCTTTGTTTCAAATAGGTAGTAAGCAATGTAATATTAAGTTTTACATGTGTGTATTATAATCCGATGGAAATTGTGTAGTATTGGAACAACAAGTTTCTTTAAGAATGTTGGAGATCGCCGCTTTGTACTTAAGAATGGACTCCCCTGATGTGTAGATATAACCTTCCTATACAGGGATCATTAGATGCAAAGGAGTAACTGCCTTTGTCGCTGTCAGCTCTCTGCTTTCGGTCGGAGAGCACTAACCCAATCGTGGTTCCGTCGAAAGTTAGAATCACGACTGCGGAAAGATAGACAGATATTTTTGGAATAGCTATATGGCCGGGAAGACCCACATTAAAAAGACCTTGTGTCACATTTTGTCTTAAGTGTAAAGGTGGGTAAATACCGTTGCAAAGGAGTAACTGCCTTTGTCGCTGTCAGCTCTCTGCTTTCGGATGGAGAGCACTAACCCAGTCGTGGTTCCACCGAAGGGTAGATTCACAACTGGGGTAAGATAGACAGATATTTTTGGCCTGGCTTTATGGCCGGGAAGACCCATATTAAAAAGCCCTTGTGTCACATTTCGCCTTAAGTGGGAAGGTGACTAAATACCGTTGCAAAGTAGTCACTGTCAGCTCTCTGATTTCAGGAGGAGAGCATTAACCAAGTCGTGGCTCCGTCGAAGGGTAGATTCACGACCGGAGAACAATAGACAGATATTTTTGGCCGGGCTATATGCCCTGAAAGAACCACATAAAAAGACCATGTGTCACATTTCGCCTTAAGTGGGAAGGTGACTAAAACAGTTGCTTAGTTGGTCAGTAATTTGGTGCAGAGTTAGTTGGAGTTGTTTGGATATAGACTCATTCCCCGGATATACTATTTCACTGCAAGACTGTATATATCGATTTGTACTAATAGTATTACTGAATAACTAACCCGCGTTCCAGTTTGTATATTTTGTTTAATATAACTTACATTTTCTATCTCCATATCTGTTTTTGTTATATATTTTATTGTGTGGTTTCTCACCCGGAATCCACAACAAAGAAGCTAATTCAATCCGGAAACCATGTATGTGGTTTGTATGCGCATGTAAAAATTTTATACAATATTTGTTGTATTTACATTATTCGGACTATTGTCCTCATCTTTGTTGCCATTTGTACGACGTTTCGACCATTGTACGCCCCGGTCTTCTTCAGGTGCTAGGAATTTCGAACCGAACCCTTTATTATGATCATTGATGTATATCATTCTCATTCCTTGTTCGAAGCCTCTTTTGGCAAGTCATGAATTTTCTCTCTCTAAACTGACTCTCTAAGTTCACCACTGCTGTAGCCTGATATTGAACTCACAACTCTTTGAATCAAGTCACCAACGTTATATGTTCCAGTGACTTGACTGGGCCACCTATCCATAAGTGGATATATACATATAAATATACGCTGTCATACACGCATACACATGCATACTAATCAGTTGATAATGCCGTTGATTAGTTTCTGACATGACCTTTAGAGTTGTGAGTTCAATACCAGGCTACAGCAGTGGTGAACAAGTAACTTGCAGGGTGAAAGATAACCCATGAAGTCTAATCGATGATTTTCGCAAGAAATGAGGATGATATACCCCAGTGATTGTAATAAAGGGTTGTGTTTGAAATTCCTAGAACCTGAAAAAGGCTGAAGTATACAACGGCCGAAACGTCGTAAAAATGGCAAGAAAGATGAGGGCAATAGTCCGAACAATGTAAATAATGTAAATACTACCTCATCTCAGAAATATAGACAAATATTTGTTGTATTATGACTCGGCCTGTCAAGTCAAGAAAAACGTATTGAATGAAACGACAAGCATTATACTGTAGCAGAAATGATTTTACTGAAGCGAAGTTGTCTAAGGAGTAACAGGCAGTGTTGGAAGTGCAGCGACAAAAACGTATGGAAGCAAAATTGAAGAGACTCCTTTCCCAAATAATTTATAACAATAAAGTTATGCTTGATAAAAAAAAGGTCGGAATCAACAGAAATATATTGGGGATAAAAAGTAGAGGTTACTTGTCCAAATAACTTAAAAAGAATAATAGTAACTCTTGATATCAGAATTATAAACAAGAACAGCATTAATCATTTTAAATTATCCCAAAATGGCTACATCGACATTCCAATCAAAATATAAAGTAAGATTTCAAATGTTGTTTTTTTTTTTTTAAATAAGACATTTATAACTATCTTTGATTATTACAGTTTTAATAAAGACCAGATGCTAGGAAGGTTGGGTTAGTAAGTCGTATGTGCAAATTTGTCTGTCCATAATCTACCTTTCTTATTTATAAGTCTACCATTCGTCTATGCTTAGAATATTACTGCATAATATGGTTCGTGGTTCCTGCTATGTATCTAGAACTCCTTGATAAAATTGAAAAAAGAATCAGCAATATTATTGTCCTGGATTCAATCTCTTCCCCAGCGCAGTAAGGTTACCTTTCGTTGCCTTTTCTATAATTCGTTTCATCGTAATTGTTCACCCCAATGAAAACATTTCAAAGTGTTTGGGTGTCAATCTGGAGACACAGTCGAGGCAGCGGATTCTGAAAGAATTAGATTAATCTAATGATGATTCAGAAGGTAGAGCAACTCAGAAAACTCTGATCGTTCTGATGAGAGACGAACTCCTGAGTTTGTTGCTAAGTGCCTCAGACCCATCACGTGTCACGAGGCAGTTGTGTTGCCCTGAGTCAAGAGAGTAGCTGCCAGGAGACCATAGGTCTGGCAAAATGACTCTTCACGACACACAAGCAGAACAGCGCATGTCAGACAATTTCTGCAACCACATCAACCCTTACATGGGACCACCTAACTTCCCAGACTACAACACCTCCGATTAATATCTGTAGAGTGCAGTTGAGATTGAGATTAAAAAAACTTCTTGTAAAACCAGAGGTGAACTGAAGACATGTATTATGATAGCATTCACAAACATTGACAAAGAAAGCGTCCAGAAGTCGTCTAGAGGCTGTGATTAAAGTAAATGGCGAATTTATTAAATAGATTTGCACATTCGTATTTGAAGATATATTTGTGGATTCTGGTAAATAAAACTGTTAACATGAGATGTCTATGTTATTTTAATTTTTGAATAATACGTCCATCATACCACACACACACACACACACACACACACACACACATATATATATATATATGCATAGATAGATAGATAGATAAATAGATAGATAGATAGATGTGCATCATTTCTTTTTTGTCATATACATAGTGATTGTAAATAATACTTTCGTTATCATTGTTTTCCTTTTGTCATATATATAGTGATTGTAAATAGACTTTCGTTATCATTGCAAGTAGAAATGTTTCGGCAACCAGTCTACCACAGAAAGTAATAGCAACCTACTGCGGGATAATCTTCTGCGAAGTCAGTCATGTCTCTTTCGAGACATGATCGCCTATGTGCGTATTACGTATGGCACTTAAATGACTGACTGATTAGATCCAGGTTCTATCCTTTTTACCGTTGAAACTGTTAAATGCAACAGGACTTCTATTACAACAGTTTCTTTTTTCGCACTTCCCGCCTGTGGGATTCCTTACCATTTACTTGCTTCCCTGATAGATACAATTTTTCTCTTACTTTAACCCTCTGCAAACTCAGGGCGGTCCCGCCTTGCACGGGGTTAAATAATTATTTAATCATTTTATTATTCCCACCATTTTGGTCTGCCATAATATAACAATCACAAGGGGGTAAATCATTATTTAATCTGCTGTTCATCTCAGTTTTCACGACAGGCTCCAGAGAAGAAACTGTAATATGATTATTCCCGACCTGGCAGCTTAATTCCAGCCACTTTTTCATCGTTGGGATGTGGCTTCCTTCTGTCTCTTCTATAAATATTTTCATGGTTCTACTCTGAAGAACTTTGGTCACTGGTGCCCCTGCCACAAGAATTTACTCGGACACCAGATTGGCAACAAGGTCTCACCCTTTAACAACTAAATCAACCCATTGCAGGCGACAATTCTATTTCGAAAGCTTCTTTTCTCGTGCTTCCGGCGTGTGGAACTCCCTTTCATACACTTGCTTTCCTGATGGCGACACCCTCCAGCAATTTAAATGCAAAGTCAATTCCCATCTCTTATCCACTTATCTCCAGCCCTATCTGCATCACCCGTGTATCTTTTTTTTTCCTTTCCCTAAACCTTCGCAACTGTCTTCACTCCTGCGTTCACATCCTTCTCTTGCCCTTTCTCTTTCACACTCTGTAGCCAGTTCGTCTTTGTTTTCACTCTTCTCCTGCCTCATACTTCAAGTCTCTTATGTAATCCCTGCCTATTAGTGGCGTTAACGTATTGCTTGGGATGAAATGATTCCATATATTTGCTTTCCTGACGGCTATAACTTCCAGGAATTTTAATGCAAAGTCAATTCCCATCTTTCATCCACTTAACTCCAGCCCTTTCTACATCACCCCGTGTATCTTGTTCTTTTCCTTTTTCTCTATCTTCGCAATTTTCTTCACTCCTGTCTTCACATCATTCACTTGCCCTTTTTCTTTTATCCACTGTAGCTAGTTCGTCTTTGTCTTCATCTCCTCCTGTCTAATACTTCAAGTCTCTTATGTAATCCCCTGCACATTAGTGGCGTTAAATCCGTGCTTGGGGTGAAATGATTAAAAAAAAACTTTTTTTTCCAAATGTGGCAAGTCTGTAGACTCGTCTTAATTATTAAGCCGTAGTGAGGCAATCTTTCTATCCAGAATACCCTATATTGATTCAGAAAGGGCAGATTATAAGACCGTAAGTACCGGTCTCATTTATCAGTCGTAATTGATCTAGAAGGAAAGCTTTCTAAACATCAGACCATGTCAAAATTTTCGATAGTGTGGCTCAGATATGTAATACCTTTGTAATTCTGGAGTACTTAGTGAGGACCGAAATCTCTATCTAATCGTAATTGATCTTGGCAGACTATCCATTATAGAAGGTCGAAGTGACAAATAGTGATTTAGTAACTGTAACTTAGATGTGAAACAAGTTCCTAAGACAGGAGTTCTCAATGAGTATCGAATTCATTACTCAGTCATAATTGATATGGTGGGATAATCTCACAAATCAGTATATCATTTCGAAATGTCCGGTAGTGATTTAATATATGCAGCATAGATATGAAACACGTTCCGAAGTTTGGAATATACCATGGTGATCGGATCTCAAGATATATATCTAGAGCGCCAGATGAAATATGGCAGTAATATTCAATTGCGCTTAACCGTCTAAACATTTATTATAAAATGTTTTACAGAGGAAATGACTTGCTTATCACCAAAAAACGTTTACTATGTTAATCGAATTATTAACGGAATTAATGTTTAACTTTGGCATTTAGATTTAAATCTTGTGGAAATCACAGGTAAACAAGTTTAGTTTATTAATTACCTTTCAAACTGTAAACAATTCTGCTAGCGTCCAACAGTACCCTTTTTGGTGTAATTTCTGTGTTGTTATTCGTGTATTTCCAAATTGCCAGACTGAAGCAAACATCTTACTCGATACAATGGTCAAGCTTCATTTTGTGTGCTCTTTTCTCCATTTTAGTTTGTGTTTTCCGCTTTTAAAATATCGACTTATACACCGGCGTACGCCCTAAATGGAATCTTTGTCGAACGTGGTCTGTATGAAATAACAGATTTCGAGAAAGTTGAATAGATACGTTTGGCACCAATGTCTTCATAGTTTCCCCAGTATAATCTTCTGTCTCCAAAACATTGGTTGTTTTTCTCTCATCGAATTCCAATAACAACCCAACGTGTTTGTCTGTCGACATCATTGTTATCTCTATATCTCTTTGGTCCAAATATCGTCTTTGAAAAAAAAATAGAAGACGCCAATATGGCCGACATTTTATTCTCGGTTCTTTCATTTCTGATTAGTCTTGTTCCGAGTTAAATACATTGCCCATCTGAGATGATCCAGGGAATTTTATAATACTCTTATTAAGGATTCTTGATTTGTGTTGCTCTTGCTCTCTCTCCCTCTCCCTCTCTCTCTCTCTCTCTCTCTCTCTCTCTCTCTCTGTTTCGCCTACTGTCTTTCTTTTATTTCTTTTTTCTGTCTTTCTTTGCTCATGTAATATTTACTAACCGTTCCTTTGTATGAGAAAAGGCCAAGTTGGTACATACCTGCAAGGGGTTTATTTTTGTGCCAGACTTTCAAAGTCAGAAAAAAAACCATTTAGCTGAAAACATTTGAAAACCGACATGAGAAAATAACGCAACAATGTTGTTTTATATTAATACTAGCAGTATAACCCGGCGTTGCCCGGGTGTAATGAAAGCGTTAAAACTAATCCATGGTCCTGGAGCTCAGACTCTTTGGACATTGGCACGAAACACTAAAAAGCAATAGTTGTTTCCAGTTAAAGCGAAACTGTCGACTGAAAGAAAAATGAATGGATGTAAGTCAAATTTTGATTTTCTGGTATCAATATCAAATAAGTTTTTTTCGTCGTAAACTGAATTTTGAAGGCTAAATAAGTTATCTGAGTAAATGGTATGATGGCTGAGGCTAAGAACTACAATTATGCCTATATAGAGCCAAACCCGAAGCAAAAACTAAAATAAAAGGGCTGAAAAAAATACAGACACACAGACAGATAAACAGACACACACACACACACACACACACACACACACACACACACACACACACACACAAATATCTTGTTATTTATATATATATTATCGATTTTCTGCATTATTGTAAGAACTGCAACCTTGAAACTTCTGAATATCATTTCTTATGTCTTTGTCTATGAGTGTATCGAATTTGATTAAAATCGAACCACTCCTTCTATAACCCGATTTTTTCGATTATCGATTTTCGATATTTATCGGGGGTACCACAACACAAATACCTAGCTAAGAACATACGCAGACGCTTATGGTACAACTGCGTAAATTTTCAAGAAAATTGGTTCAGCTGTTTCTGAGTTTATAGTTAACGAACACACACACAGACACACACACACATATACACACACAGACAATGTTCCGTTTATGAATAAGTTTAGATCTTCTCTTTGCTGTAGACGTTCTAGTAAAGCGGTCGGCAACCTTTTGGAAAAGAGCAAGCCGGAAAGCAATACAGTGTCTCGAACAATGGTCACGATAACAAATTTATTACAGTAAATTGTCTCAACCGCTCATTACTCCGTCGAGAAGACTGTCTTGGTCTGAAGGTTTCAAAAAAAAAAAAATAAGTAAAAGTGATATTATTTCAATAATGTTCCTTATTTAACTGCCTGAGTAACAGAATAACAACTAACAATAAAAATATACAAATTTCTTTCTACAAACGAAATACATTTATATTATTTGTTGTTTGTGTTTAGCGGCCTATCAGCACCTGTATGTGTTATTTAATTCCAAACTCTCTTTTGTACGTAGTTTTGCTTTTGAATTAATAACAGTTTTAGTGATACATGTATTACTAATTAACCCACAGCTAAAGGAGGAGATATGAATTTATACCTTTCACAAGTGAAATAACGAATTGGGACTGTGCTCTCCTATTAACAATTCCTTATCATTATCGAATACACGACTCGCGCATCTGTGAGTTAGGGAAACATGACTGCTCTTGCCCGAGACAAAATCCTAACTAGCGTACCACGTGACGTTCCCCGCTTTTATTGGCATGCGTTTACGCGGAAAACTAAGGTTGTCACGTGAACGCTGAATGACCATGTGTGTGTGTGTGGGTGAATCAAACCCTACACCTGGTATTCCCAATCGGTCACACATCTATTAACTGATACACTGCATATCTTCGATGATCGGACGAGAACCGTCGTATAAACGCGAAATGTCCGTAATCCAATACATTCGAAACTGTGAATTATTCAATAAGACATTTGTTTCTACTTGTCGTTTGATGACTTCGCCACATCAGGTGTAATATTTGTCGATGACAGAAGCAAAACATTATCCAGGTGGTCATCACCCAACTTAGTTCTTAAACGACTTTTAACACTTTTTGTTTTCGAATAAGAGTTGTTTACAAGCATATGTACTAGCAAATAATAATCATTTTTGCGTGATTCAAAAGACTTCAGTTCCTCTTGGAAAAACATAATACACTGCGCCTACTCAGTCAGTCAGTTAAGTGCCATACGTGATACACGCTTGGGCGATCATGTCTCGAAAGAGACATGACTGACTGGGCAGAAGATTATCCCGCAGTAGGTTGCCATTGCTTTATGCGGTAGACTGGTTGCCGACCAAGGCTATAGAACCCAATCTGTCCTGTTATTTGACTCATAGCTAGAGGCGGAAAAGATGTGTTATATTATAAAGTAGTAATTAATTGGGGGATCGGTTTCCTATTGTTATGAAGTAATAAACTGATCCCCCTCTTTATGACCAGTAGAAGCCTTAATCATTATTCCAACTATTATATTCAGTCAGTCAGTTAAGTGCCATACGTGATACACGCTTGGGCGATCATGTCTCGAAAGAGACATGACTGACTGGGCAGAAGATTATCCCGCAGTAGGTTGCCATTACTTTCTGCGGTAGACCGGTTGCCGACCAAGGCTATAGAACACAATCTGTCCTGTTATTTAACCCATAACTGGAGGGAAGAGAAGGATTAATACCTTTCCCAAGGGTATTTGCGCGTAAGTGAAAGCAATGAATTCGGCTGGAATTCGAACTCAGCTCCCCGATTTCTCGTTCCGAGCCGATATCCAATGGTCCACAACATACATCCGCCTACTCAGTCAGTTAAGTGCCATACGTGTTACACGCTTGGGCGATCATGTCTCGAAAGAGACATGACTGACTGGGCAGAAGATTATCCCGCAGTAGGTTGCCATTGCTTTCTGCGGTAGACTGGTTTGCCGACCAAATCTATAGAACCCAATCTGTCCTGTTATTTAACCCATAACTGGAAGGAATAGACGGATTAATACCTTTCCCAAGGATATTTGCGCGTAAGTGAATGCAATGAATTCGGCTGGAATTCGAACTCGGCTCCCCGATTTCTCGTTCGGAGCCGATATCCAATGCACCATAATGCACATCCTCAAGTGGAATCATTACTTTAAGTCAATAGCTAAATTCAGTGCTAGGAAGGTTGTGTTCCTGTGTCGGGCCAGGAAATTTTTCCGCCTGAATCCATCTTGCATATATAAAAATCAACCATCCGACCGTGCATGGAATACTGCTGTCATATCTGGTTAGATACCCCTGCTGTTCGTCTCAGTGTCCTCGACAGGCTCCAAAGGAGAAACTGTAATGTGATTGGTCCCGACCTGGCAGCTCGACTCCAGCCACTTTCTCATCAGCGGGATGTGGGTTCACTCTGTCTCTTCTTTAAATATTTTCATGACAATAGGTCACTGATGCCCTCTCCTGAAGAATTTACACAGGTCCCACCTCTTTTACAGTTAGATCAACTAAATGCAAGCCACAATTCTACTCAATCAGCTTCTCTACTCGTGCTTCCCGCCTGTGAAACCCTCTTTCATATACTTGCTTTCCTGGCGGTTACAACCTCCAAGAATTTAAATGCAATGTCAATTCCCATCTCTTATCCACTTAACTCCAGCCCTTTCTGCATCGCCCCCTGTATCTTGTTCTTTTTGCTTTCTCTCTTCCTTCGCAACTGTTTTCATTTCTGTGTTCACATCCTTCTTTTGCCCTTTCTCTTTCACCCACTGTAGCTGGTTCGTCTTTGTTTTCACTCTCCTCCTGACTAAAAATTTAACTTTCTTATGTAGCCCCTGATTAGGGTGAAATGATTTTAAAAAATTCTTATAGAAGTCAGCAGTGGATTCGTAATCCACTTGCTCCACAAATTAATTACATAAATGATGTCCAGTTCTTACGTTGGCTGACCGGACAAAAATCATTCATGGGGCGGATGTTACCGTTCTCTGTTTTATTATAAGTTAACAATTTTGGGATAAGCAGTGAGAATAAAATTCAGTAAACCTAGAAGTAGACCGGGTGTATAATTTCGTAAACTTAGAAGTAGACCTGGTGTATAATTTAGTAAACCTAGAAATATACCGGGTGTATAATTTAGTAAACCTAGAAGTAGACAGGGTGTATAATTCAGTAAACCTAGAAGTAGACCGGGTGTATAATTCAGTAAACCTAGAAGTAGACCGGGTGTATAATTTCGTAAACTTAGAAGTAGACCTGGTGTATAATTTAGTAAACCTAGAAATATACCGGGTGTATAATTTAGTAAACCTAGAAGTAGACAGGGTGTATAATTCAGTAAACCTAGAAGTAGACCGGGTGTATAATTTAGTAAACCTAGAAGTAGACCAGGTGTATAATTCAGTAAACCTAGAAGTAGACCGGGTGTATAATTCAGTAAACCTAGAAGTAGACCGGGTGTATAATTCAGTAAACCTACAAGTAGACCGGGTGTATAATTTCGTAAACTTAGAAGTAGACCTGGTGTATAATTTAGTAAACCTAGAAATATACCGGGTGTATAATTTAGTAAACCTAGAAGTAGACCGGGTGTATAATTCAGTAAACCTAGAAGTAGACCGGGTGTATAATTTAGTAAACTTAGAAGTAGACCTGGTGTATAATTTAGTAAACCTAGAAATATACCGGGTGTATAATTTAGTAAACCTAGAAGTAGACCGGGTGTATAATTCAGTAAACCTAGAAGTAGACCGGGTGTATAATTTAGTAAACCTAGAAGTAGACCGGGGGTATAATTCAGTAAACCTAGAAGTAGACCGGGTGTATAATTCAGTAAACCTAGAAGTATACCGGGTGTATAATTCAGTAAACCTAGAAATAGACCGGGGGTATAATTCAGTAAACCTAGAAATAGACTGGGTGTGTATTAAAACATTATGCTGAAGCTTTTTCCGTATGAACCAAACAAAAAATGTATTTTTAAATTATCAGATTTCGGGAAGAGAACCCGAAAGAGAATATTCCAGTTCTCTCTTGTAGATTTACTAAACCACTTATATATATTACCTATTTAGAAAAACCTTTGTAGAGGAATTCGCGTGCGAAAAGCAGAGATGTAAATAATCTTCAACTCCACAAATTTTGAATGAATTTTGTTATTGTGTATTTGATTTCTTTCGAGAGGAAAGAAAGGAATGACAAAGTATGACAAAATATTGATTTATTTTTTATTTACAACATCTTCTTCTTCTATGTGCCCTGTCCTTTCATGATGTAGGCGATCCTGGTTCTCCACGTCTCCCTATCCCTTGTGGTTCCTAGTATGTTTGTTCCCGTTACTCCTGTCAACCCCCGTTCCGTCATCCGCCTGATCAGGCCATGCAAATATGTTATCCGTTGTCTTCCTCTGTCTCTCTTTCCTTCTATCTGGCCAGTCTGTATCATGTTCTCCAGGCTCTCCTTCCTCATTGCGTGTCTCAGGAACTTCAGTTGTCTCTTCCAGATGCTCAGTATTAATTCCCTTTTCGTTGCCATTCTTTCCAACAAAGCATGCTCAGTCCATGATATCCGCAGCATCCTTCTGTAGAACCACATTTCCGCTGCTTCCAGTTTTGTCCTCATTTTCGATGATATTGTCCAGCATTCGCTTCCGTATTCAAGAACTGACATCACGTAGCAGTCCAGCGCTCTTTTCTTTGTTTCCAGTGAGATTTTCTTGTGTGTGAGTATTTTGCTCAGCTTCTGGAACGCGTCCTTTGCCATGCCAATTCGTCTTCGGATCTCCGTGTCGCACTTTCCATCTTCAGTAAGGACACTTCCTAGGTATTTAAATTTTTGTACTTGCTTGATTCTGGTATCTCCCACATTTATTTGGCATTTTGGGTTGTACCTTTTGCTGATGACCATGCACTCAGTTTTCTTAAAGTTTATTTGTAGTCCTTTTTTGTCGCTCTCCATCGCTACCTTCTGTATGAGGTATTGTAGTTTACTTTCCGTGTCCGCGATCAGCACTGTATCGTCTGCGTACCTTAAGTTGTTCAAGTTGTGTTCTCCAACAACAAATCCTGGCGTGTCATCTAGGGTCCTCAAGATATTCACAAATCCTGTGAAAAGACACATCCTTGTTTTACGCCTCTTTCTATCATTGTAAATCTACTGAGATCGTTGCCTGTCCGTATGCAGGCCGTTTGCTGCCAGTAGAGATTCTTGATTACTCTTATGTCTTTGCCAAAAATGTTGAGGCTGCCGAGCATCTCCATCAGTTCTTTGTGTGGTATCTTGTCGAATGCCTTCGCATAGTCAATGAAACATAGGTACAAATACAGAAAATAAATTACGTTCCTATGATAGACAGACCAGCATGTGCTTACATATGGAGAGTGTCACGTATTTGTTTTATGAATGCGCGTTATTTTATAATAGTCAGCAGGCTAAACTGTGTCATAACTACTAGCTTATTGTTTAGATACTTCCGTTTGTATGTTTCTTTGAGTGTTTCTTAATTTACTCAAAAGACTTCAGGCTTTTGTAATGAATTACTCGATAAATATGTAAAGGTCGATTAATTAATTAATTGTTATAAGGGTATGAGAATTCAGTGTGCGCCTCCGCCATAAAAAACAACAACGCTGGTCAAAGGTTCACGAACAAACTGAATACAAATCTTTACGCAATCGTATTGGAGACGTATAAATAAGGCTTCAGGCATCTAACGTTAGATTTTTTTCAACTCGAAATTTTTATAGGTTAATAAATATTTTCAAATTTTTTAATAACGAATTTTAGAAGGAAAAATACTTTTCTAGACTTATCTTTCAAATTTCATAGCTGACAACAAACATATCGTCGTTTGAAATTTCAGAACTTTCACCACGTTTCGAATAACGTCGCTAGTTGCGAATGTGGAAATTCAAATCGGAAAATTTGTTTTACAAAAAATTGAGCTTTTAATGGTCATTGCGGTGCAGTGGATAAGGGCTCGGAACGAGAACTCGGAGAGGCGAGTTCGAGTTCCGTTTGAATTCGTTGCAATCACTTACGTGCAAATAACCATGGGAAAAGCATGAACCCGTTGCTTCTTCCTCCAGCTATCGGTTAAATAGCAAGACATTGGGTTATATAGCTTTGGTTAGCAGCCAGTCTACAGAAGACGGTAATTCAAACCCGCTTCGGGAAAATACTCTGCTCTGTCAGTTTTTAGAGACATAATCGCTCAAGCGTTTATCACGTATGGCCCTTAACTGACTGAGGTAAATCTACTGAGAGTTTTCTCAAATATTTTAATGGTGTTTCACATATCCTTCTAGTTAAAATATAGGATTTGCTAGACAAGTTAATGAAGGAAAGCGTGAAGAAATAACTAACCCCTAAGACAGTCTCGTGAGAAGACAAGAAGGTTGTCAACAAAAGAAAACGCCCATGATGCAAGAAACAATGAGAAGGCGGGGAGCGGGGGGTGGGGTTCAAAATCAATCAAGTGCAGATGTTTCAATATCTTTGGAAGTTCTTTTTTTTAAATTAGGGAATAGGTAATACCAAAATCCGAAGGCGCATTGGAATCTTAATAGGTGCTTTCCAAAATCTACGCAAAGTATTAAAAAACAAGATAATTGCATTAGAAACAAAGAATCAAGTTTATTTCTTTGTTTCCTTCTTTCCGTTTGTTCTTTCAATCTTTGTTTCTTTCTTTCATTCATTCTTTTCTTTCTTTCTCTCTATTTTCCTTTCTTTCTTTCTATTTTCCTTTCTATTTTCCGTTCTTTCTCTCTTTCTTTCTTTCTATTTTCCTTTCTTTCTATTTTTCTTTCTATTTTCCTTTCTTTCTTTCTATTTTTCTTTCTTTCTTTCTTTCTATTTTTCTTTCTATTTCTCTTTTTATTTTCCTTTGTTCTTTCTATTTTCTTTGCTATTTTCCTTTCTAATTTCCTTTCCTTCTTTCTATTTCTTTCTATTTTCCTTTGTATTTTCGTTTCTTTCTTTCTTTCTATTTTCTTTTCTTTCTGTCTATTTTCTCTTTCTATTTTCCTTTCTTTCTTTTTATTTTATTTTCTATTTTCCTTTCTTTCTTTCTATTTTCTTTTCTATTTTCCCTTTTTCCTTTCTTTCTTTCTTTCTTTCTTTCTTTAACTCATTTGTTATTTTTCATGACCTGTTTCAGTTTTTCTCTGTTATTTTTGTTCATAAATTTATTTCCCTTTCAGCATTTCATATTTTAATTACTTTCAAATTGCACTTTTCATTTTAATACCTAATATTTTCTTTTCCCTTGTTTCATTGTTTTATGCTTTCCAGTCTTTATCTATTGTGCACTTGTTTACCAAACCCGTTTCCTTTTCATCTTTCTCCCATTTATAAGATATATTCAAGTTTTACGTTCTTTTTCAGCGTTTCTACCGAAGCCCATCTCGCTAAGAAATAATCCTTTTCTTAAAAGTTTTTTTGTTTTTATATTACTGGATTAAGATTAAGCATTCTAGATCAGGCATATAAAAATAACTCTCTTTGTTTCAAAATCGGGATTAATTTTCTGTCTAAATTCCTAGTAAATTGATCCCCCAAATGAAGCTGAAAATAAAGTTAAGTTAGGGTAATAATAATAATAATAATAATAATAATAATAATAATAAAGACCTGGAAATTGAAATAGAAAGACCTGGAAATTGAAATAGAAAAAATGTGGAAATTGAAAACAAGAGTTGTGCCAGTGATAGTAGGTGCACTTGGAATGATAAAAAATGGAACAAAACAACACATTGAAAGAATCCCTGGAAACCCCAGCTTAAGAGATATACAAAAAATTGTCTTATTAAGTACAGCCCACACACTAAGGAAAACGTTATCTATGTAATGCTGGGGATGATAGGGAAGATAGTAAAACATGAAATGGAGTCATAACACGCCACTACCTGCCTTAGGTCTCCCCGCAGACTTGGTTGGTAGTGAGACCAAAGCAGAAATCGAAATATGATGAAAAGTGACATAATAATAATAATAGGTGCAGTAACAAGGATCGAATGAAAGATTCATCAAATTTATGGCTAGAATATTTGCCACATTTTTAACTTCAAAACTCTAGGCTGTATGTGTGTCGAGCGCAGAACTAGCATTTTACGTATACAATCGGCTATTAATGCATCACATTATTTTTGGATAATGCAACAACCTGTTCGATAAGAACTTATAATTTTAAGAATTGGTTTGTGCAAACTGGGAGGATGCCAACATTGGTATTATTTATATTAATGTGTTCCTCTGTCTGTCTGTCTGTCTGTCTGCTTGTCTGTCTGCTTGTCTCTCCGTGTGTTTTACACAAATCATCCGTAGAAAATGTAACTAAGGTATTGCCTTATGTTGGGACCCGGAAGTAAATGTGCATGAAACATAAATCAAAGAAAATAATTTTTTTAATCGTTACACCAAAAGCAAGTCGGTACCGCCACTGATGCGCAGGGGGCTACATAAGAGAGTTAAACTTTTAGGCAGGAGGAGAGTCAAGAGAAAGAAGAACCAGCTACAGGGGATGAAAGAAAAAGGACAAGAGGAGTGAAGACGGTTGCGAAGTAGAGAGAAAGAAAAAGAACAAGATACACGGGGTGATTTAGAAAGGGACGGAGTTAAGTGGATAAGAGATGGGTCTTGATTTTGCATTTAAATTTCTGGAGGATGTAGCCGTCAGGAAAGTAAGTATATGGAAGGGAGTTCCACAGGCGAGAAGCACGAGAAAAGAAGCTGCTGGAGTAAAATTGTCTATGTCTTAAAAAGATTGTACTCACAGGTACACATCACACATTTCAAAGAGCTTTATCTTTGTAAAATGTGTGTGATCATAGAGATTTTTCTTTTTATTTTTTATTATTTTTACAAATGAATATAATTAGGGAAAAATGAAGCCATTTCTAACCTGCTTGGGAACCCGGAAAGTAAAAGGGTATACAGGAGAAATCAAAGGAAATCATCATAATAATAATGAGCTACAAATCGAAGTAACAAAACAGTGCAAACGGAAAACTATAGTTATATCTGTTGTGACAAGGGTATTTGGTATGATACAAATCGAACAAAAAAGCATGTGCATAAAATTCCTGGAAGCATCAGCTTGTCAATGCTACAAAAAACTATTTTGTGCAGAATTGCAGAATGTGCAGAATTGCACATATCTGTATCTATAAAAGTGACGAGGGTGAACGTTGTGTAACTGTTTGTTTGATAGATTCGACTTAGCGTCTGCATTTTGCGATCTAGCTCGACGGAAGTTGCGCTCAGATGTAGATCAAAATTCGCCATGCCAATTCGCTTTCGGATCTCTATGTCGCACTTTCCGTCTTCTGTTATAACACTTCCCAGGTATTTAAATTTTTGTATCTGCTTGATTTTAGTATCCCCGATTTGTATTTGGCATATCTTCAACAAAACGGAAGCAGTTTTCACATTATTGTCTATTTTTGCTTATTTTTTTCCCATCCCTTGGAACTTCATAAATTTCGTTGTTTGTTCTCTTTCAATTGCGTCATGTCACGTTCCCTTGTTTTCTGTCTTCTTTCGTTCTTATTTTTCTTTTCGTCTTTCATTATTTCTTTCGTGTTTTCTTCTTTTCGTATTATTCCTTTCTTTTAAATGTATTTCCCTAGGTTCTTTCTTTCGCCATCGTCAAATTTTTCTTTATTTTCTCTTTATGTTATTTATTCTTTATAGGTTTTGTCACATCTTTTGCTCTCCACTTGAAATTTCATACTTTTTCATTCTTTTCCTTTTTTAGTTTGGTTTATCTCTTCTTCCTTTTTTTTTTTTTTTGCTTTCATTCTTTCTTTCTTTCTTTCTTTCTTTCTTTCTTTGTGTTTTTCTTTTCGTTTTCTTTCTTTCGATCTTTTCTTTTTCATTCTATTCCTTTTTTAGTTTGGTTTATCTCTTCTGCCTTTTTTTTTTGCTTTCATTCATTCTTTCTTTCTTTCTTTCTTTCTTTGTGTTTTTGTTTTCGTTTTCTTTCTTTCGATTTTTTCTATTTCATTCTTTTCCTTTTTTAGTTTGGTTTATCTCTTCTTTCTTTTTTTTTTTGCTTTCATTCATTCTTTCTGTCTTTCTTTCTTTGTGTTTTTCTTTTCGTTTTCTTTCTTTCGATTTTTTCTATTTCATTCTTTTCCTTTTTTAGTTTGGTTTATCTCTTCTGCCTTTTTTTTTTGCTTTCTCTCGCTTTCTTTCATTGCCTTAATTTTTTCCATTATTTAACCCTTTGCTTTCTTTTTTGTTCTTTTCTTTCCTTACTTTCATTAGTTTATCCTTTTTTTTTCTTTTATTATTGTCTTTTCATATTGTTCAGTCCTGCATTTCTTTTTGCGTAGTAGCAGTCGTAACACGGCTCACCATGTCCTTTCCGACGACCGAGTTTTCCGTCTAATTCTACAGTTATTCTCTAGTTATACTCGCCTTTGCATGTACGTTGTGGTGCAGTTGATATCGACTCGGAACGACAAATCGAGGAGCCGAGTTTGAATTCCCGTTGTATTCCTTGCATTCACCTACGCACAAATACCCATGTGAAAGGTATTAATCCGTCTCTTCCTTCTAGTTATGGGTTAAATAATAGGACAGATTGGGTTCTATAGCCTTGGCTGGCAACCAGACTACCGCACCAAATCCTACAAATAAATGCAGTTAATTTTTCTTCTCATTGTCCTTCGAGGATCCTTTCGAGGATGTGCGTTGTGGTGCAGTGGATATCGACTCAGAATGACAAACCGGAGAGCCGAGTTCGAATTAGAGTTGAATTCACCTTTCATTCACCTATGCACAAATACCCTTGCGAAAGGTATTAATCCGTTTCTTCCTTCTAGTTATGGGTTAAATAATGAGACAGATTGGGTTCTATAGCTTTGGCTGGCAACCAGTCTACCGCAGAATGCAATGGCAACCTACTGCGGGCTAATCTTCTGCCCCATCAGTCGTGTCGCTTTCGAGACATGATTGCCTAAAGCGTGTATCACGTGTGACACTTAATTGACTAATTTGCATAAGATATGACGCAAATGTTCCTTGAAATTTCATCATAATCACTGTGTTCTTACTCTTTGATTTTTCATGTTTTTTCTTTTTTCTTTTCTTCGCTTTTTTTCCGTTCATTCTTTGTTCTTTATTCCTTAAAGAGTATTTCTTCCTTTCGAAATTTTCTTTCTTTTCTTTTTCATTTTCATTTATCGTCTTCTTTTTTCTTTATTCTCTTTTTATATCTCTGTCCAAGATTTATTTTACTTTTATTTTTCTTGAAGTTTGATAATTTTTCTGATTGATGTTTTCCTTTGTTTTAAAAATATTTTCTTTCCATCGTATTTCTTTCTCATTCTTCTTTTTTATTTTTGAGGTTATTATACTCCCTTTTACAATTTTTTTCTTTCTGTCTTTTATTCATTTTTCATAATGTTTTCTTCTTTCTTTTCTTTATAAGTGAAGTTTTATTAAAATGTTTTACCCTTTTTTCTTTTATTCATCACTTAAAGTTCTATCATTTTCATAGTGATTTTTCTTTCTTTCTTTCTTTCTTTCTTTCTTTCTTTCTTTCTTTCTTTCTTTCCGTTACCTTCTTTGTTTCTTTGTTTCTGTTTTCTTTCTTTTGATTTTTAAATCTTTCTTTTACTCTTTCTTTTTCATTGCTTATATTTTCTTTTTTTCTTTTTTCATTCTTTCTTTCTTTACATTTCTTTCTTTCTTTCTTACTTACTTACATTCTGTTACTCTCCTTCCGTTTTCTTTTTTCTGATCTTTCTTTCGATCTTTCTTTTATTCTTTCTTTCCTTTTCTTTCTTTCTTTTTCGTTACTGATATTTCCTTTTTTCTTTCTTTTTGTTTTTTCTTTCTTTTTTCTTTCTTTTTTTTGTTTCTTTTTTCTTTTAGTTTATTTCTTTCTTTCCTTCTGTTTTTCTTTTGGTTCTCTTTGTTTCGATTTTTCTTTCTTTTTTCTTTCTTTCATTTTTCTTTTGGCTTCTTTCTTTCTTTCTTTACTTATATCGCTCTGTTCATTTCTTTTTCCTTTCTTTCTTTCTTTCTTTCTTTACTTTTATTTCTCTCTTTCCTTCTGTTTCTATCTTTTTTTCTTTCTTTTTTGTTGCTTGTATTTCTTTCTTTCTTTCTTTCTTTCTGTCTTTCTTTCTTTCTTTGTGGTTTTCTTTTCGTTTCCTTTCTTTCGATCTTTTCTTTTTCGTTCTTTAACTTTTTCTTTCTTTCTTTCTTTTTTCTTTCTTTCTTTCTTTCTTTCTTTCTTTCTTTCTTTCTTTCTGCTTGTCTTCATTTCTATGTTTCGTTCTATTCAAGTTTTTTTCCGCCTTGTTTCTTTTATACTTCAAATAATATTTTATCATTTTTCTCTCATTTCTCTTCGTTATTTTCCGTCGAATTTTGTTCTTTCTTCCGACCTTTCATTTCAAATATTTTTCTCCTTTCTTTTCCTTCCCATGTTTTGCCGTTTCATTGTTTTTCTTGGCTTCTGAATCATTTAACAACTTTTTCTTTTTTTTCAATTGATGACCAAATCTTTTGTTTCTTTTTAAATATTTTTACTCTTATAATTTTCCTTAGATTTTTTTTGGGGGGGTTCTTCCGTTCTTCCTTCACTTCCACTATTTATTTTCTTCCATTCTCGTAATACCAGTACACAGTTGTCGCCCTTTGATTTACATAAGCTTTGACAGGTTTACATTTGTCCTCACCTTTTATTTTGTTTGTACTTTTTAAATACATATTTTACGTAAGTTTTCTTCTAGATTTGTAATAAGTCATTATTTTTTATTTTCCGTCTATTCTTTTTCTTTCTTTCTCTCATTCTGTAATGCGTTCTTGTTTATTGTACCTCGTCTTTATGTTGAAACTTACGTGATGTTGACAGCTACAAACTAAAGTCACAAAACATGCTGAATGCTCATGGGAATTCTTAAAAACGGTTTGTACCTGGATTGGTAAGAATATAAATTCCCGTTTATTTATCCTCGTTGTAGATTTCTATCTCTAAACATACACGTACCTGCGTACGCATAGACACCCATATAAACAAAAGCTTTGCACGCCCCCCCCACCACATATCATGTTCGATTTAGTTATATTATAAATGACTTTATCGCGAAGGCTATTGGCATATTTGACTATATTTCCGAGATGTATTTACAGTATTTACGTTATTCGGACTATTGACCTGATCTTTGTTGTCATTTGTACGACGATTCAGCTGTTGTACACCCCGGCCTTCTTTTTTACCAGAGCTCATATTTCAATTTTTGATACTAAAGAAGAAGGCTGGAGCGTACAACGGCTGAAACATCGTACAACGGGCAACAAAGATAAGCACAATAGTCCGAATAATGTATATACTAACATTGACATAGTTCAGAATTCTGGCCTTCGTTACAAACTTGATTGATTGATTGATCATGGCTTTCCACCTTTTCTTCGGGATTTCCCATGATTCTTGTGTAGTACAATTGTGTAAATTAACGTTTCATTGACCCCTGGTTTTAAATTCAGAATATTCCTTCTCTTAAAGCGGGTGCTACTCCAATTTAGGAAACCCTTTCTACCCAGTTGATTAACTTACGGCATCAGTGGTGAGAATAGATAAATTAATATTTTTTCCAATGTTTCTGATTGATTATGTGAGTGATGTACAATCTCCTTAAAGACGAGGACGTGAACTCAAGCAACAAGATGTGATTCTACAGAAGGATGCTGAGGATATCATGAACCTAAAATGTGAACAACGATGAAGTATTAGCGAGTACAGAACCAAAAAGTAAATATATACTTATCTTTCAGTAGAGACAGCTGAGATTTCAAGGGTATATAATGAGGTAATTCGGCTTGTAAAATCTGACTGAAGGCAAGAGAGCCACGGGAAAACAACGCATAATATACTTGATGGATACAGGAACAAGGGTTAAGAGAAATAAAAGAAAGTCAAAATTCATGAAAAGCTGCAAGGTTCAGGATGTTGTGAAGACGCACGAACGCCTGTGTCCTGGGGAGACACGGTATGTTCCTTAAGTCTTCGTATTTTCCAGTGATGTACGCTGTCTCTATTTTTGTAATATTAACAATAACAAAACTGATCGTCCGAATGCTGAAGAATAGAGCGAGAAGCAGAATCCGGCCAGAGAAAGGACAAAAAACAGTGTGGTTTTGTTAAAGACACGGGAACAAGGAATACCATATTTATGACTAGGATGCTCTCCGAAAGGGCAATAAAAATGAAGAAGGATTTATACCGTTGCTTTATTGGTTATGCGAAGGCGTTTGACAAAATACTCCACAAAGAACTGATGGAGATGCTCGGCAGCCTAGACATATTTGGGAAAGATTTAAAGTAGTAAAGAATCTTTTCTGGCAGCAAACCGCTTGCATACGGACAGGTAATGAATTCAGCAGATATACAAAGATAGAAAGAGGCTTAAGACAACGATGTCTTTTCACTGGATCTGTTCAACGTGTACAGCCAGAATATTTTGAGGACCCTAGAAGATATACCAGGATTTGTCATCGGAGGCCACAATTTAAACAACCTAAAGTACGCAGATGATACAGTGCTGATAGCAGACACAGAAAGAAAACTACAAGACCTCCTACAGAAGGTAGCTAAAGAAAGTAACAAGAAAGGTCTAGAAATAAACTGCAAGAAAAACAAATGCATGGTCATCAGTAAAAAGAGTAGCCCAAAATGCTAAATACAGGTCGGGGATACTAGAATCAAGCAGGTATAAAAATTTAAATACCTAGGAAGTGTTATAACAGAAGACTGAAAGTGCGACACAAAGATCCGAAGGCGAATTGGCAAGGCGAAGGAAGTATTCCAGAAATTGATTAAGGTATTAAGAAACAGGACAATTTTGCTTGAAACAAGGAAGAGAGTACTGGATTGCTACGTGCTGTCCGTTCTTCCATGTGGCAGTGCATGCTGGACAATATCATCAAAGATGAAGGAAACACTTGAAGCTACTGAAATGTGCTTCTACAAAAGGATGCTGCGACTATCATGGATCGAGCATGTGAGCAATGATGAGGTCCTATAAATGATGGAAACAAAATGGAAATTAATACTGAGCATCAGGAAGAAACAGCTGAAGATCCTGGGCCATGCAATGAGGAAAGAGGGCTTGGAGAACCTGATACTAATAGGCCAGATAGAGGGGAAAAAACAGGAGAAAGCAACGGATAACATATTTGAAGGACATAATCAGGAGGATGTCTGAACGAGGGTTGCATGGTGTAACAGGAGAAGGCGTGCTCAGAGCCACCAGGGATAGGGAGACGTGAAAAGCCATGATCGCCTACGTCCGGAAGGGACATGGCACATAGAAGAACAACAACAACAAGCATACACTGAAGAAGAATACTCTGCTTAGCTACTGGAATGTATCTTTGGCTATCTCAAAGAGTTTTCGGATTTCAGTGTTACCCTACATGGCATACCTCTCTTCTTGGTACGTATTTGTCTGTCGCGTAATGGCGACTGTTCGCCGAGAGTTGTGCTGCCTGATGTTTTATAATCGTATTTAGTAACAGCAGATTCTGCAACGAATTGAGGAGAAAGCTTTGGAAAAATTGCCCACCATCAAAACATGTTTTCAAGACGACAGGGATCTAATTGGTGAATTAACTGTATGCATATTAAGTATATTTGTCGTCGTAATAATGGCAACAAAGATGAGGACTATTGTCCAAATAATGTAAATACTCTAAATACTACCTCATCTCAGAGATATAGACAATTCCTAGAGCCTGAAGAAGGCCGAAGTGTACAACAGCCGAAACGTCGTACAAATGGCAACAAAGCTAAAGACAATAGTCCGAATAATATAAATACTGTAAATACTACCTCATCTCAAACATATAGACATTTCCTAGCACCTGAAGAAGGCCGGAGCGTAGAACGGCCTAAACATCGTACAAATGGCAACAAAGATAAGGACAATAGTCCGAATAATGTAAATACTGTGAATACTACCTCATCTCAGAAATATAGACAAATAGAATGATCTATTATTAAACGTCGTACAAATAGCAACAAAGATGAGGACGATAGTCCTAATAATATAAATACTGTAAATACTACCTCATCTCAGAAATATAGACAAATAGAATGATCTATTATTAAACGTCGTACAAATAGCAACAAAGATGAGGACTATAGTCCTAATAATATAAATACTGTAAATACTACCTCATCTCAGAAATATAGACAAATAGAATGATCTATTATTAAACATCGTACAAATAGCAACAAAGATGAGGACTATAGTCCTAATAATGTAAATACTGTAAACACTACCTCATCTCAGAAATATAGACAATTCCTAGGGCTTGAAGAAGGCCGGTGCGTACAACGGCCGAAACGTCGTACAAATGGCAACAAAGATGAAGACTATATTCCGAATAATGTAAATACTGTAAACACTACCTCATCTCAGAAATATAGACAAAGTACTAGATACCAGAGTGAAGACCACATTAATATTACTGTATCTTTTTTAAAATTTTGTCACGGAACGCAAGGTAAATTGCAAGGACATCTGAACATATGCGGCAGGGATATTCTAACGATGGATGAAAGATAGCCTATTAGATATGTATGATAGATTCTGGATAGAAAAATTATCTCGCCCGACCCAGTGGGACAAACTTCTTAACAGTTGCCCTAACAATGAATTTTTCCACGTCGTTTCAGCTGTGAATATTAGCCAAGGAGGCCCAACAAGTTGCTTTTCTAGAGTTTAGCATCAACCATGTTGATGGATATCTAATGTTATAACCCATCTTTCAACATTATTGGCCCTAGTAGTTTCAACCAACTGTTTACCATATCTAAATCTACAATTAACAGAATTTGGCTCCATTACTCATTTTTCCGTCAACAATATAACTTGAAACCCTCTACACATTAGCTAAGAATGACTCATTTTGTCTGCGACTAAAGAAAGCAGAAGTTAAAACATGTCCAAATGTGGTCGTGTATATCTATCTGTCTGATTCATTGCCCCAGGATATTGAGCTGTTATTCCAGGAATTAAATAGTATTACTTCTTATATATTATTAAGCCTGCTTACAAATACACAGTTCTTAGATTAGAATTTGCTACAGCCCAAGGTGGAATCCATATAAATGAAATTAAGACAGATTTGGTGTCTTTCAGTCAAACAGAAGGAAATCTTATAACACTTAGATGTGACAAACTAAATCCAGCCGGTGCGATATATTTTTTTTTTTTGTATCAACTTTTAGTTTGAGTTTGAGTTTTGTTTAACGACATATCAACCTCTGTAGGGTTATTTAATGTCAAAAAGGTGGGGTTTAAGCTATATTTTTTAATGTTCGGTAATAATGATGAGGTTGATTTAGTACGGATTCTAATGAAAAATTTTGCTTTTATTCTTTTTTATATTAGAAAACTGAAAATGTCTCCTAGTTATTATATTCAAAACATGTTTTGCTATTTTTTCCTTGAAAAATGTGTTAAGGAAATAATTTGTTCTTCAAAACGTTTAATGATAATAATTTTTTCTTCAAAATGTATATTTTTCTATCAAAGTCTATTTTTATGTATATATTTCTATAAAAGTGTATTTTTATACTTTCGTATTAGTTTGATCCCAATTTGGGGACAAACAATTTACCCATAGCTACGACCCTAACAGGTGCTACCACTCTGGGTAGCGTCTGTTCCCTCCAGCTATGGGCTAAAAATAACAGGACTTATTGTGTTCTATAGTCTTGGTTGGCAACCAGTCCACCGCAGAACCAATGGCAACCTACTGCGGGATAATCTTCTGCCCAGTCAGTCATGTCTCTGACATGATCGCCCGCAGCGTGTATCAAATATGGTACTTAACTGACTGACTGAATATAATAGTTGGAAACATAATTAAAACTTCTACTGGGCATAAAGTGGAGGATATGTTTTTTTATTGTTATGAAGTAATAAATTGATCCCTTACTAATTACACTTGATATAATAATGAAATATAATCTATCTGTTCTCCCTCCAGCTATGAGTTAAATGGCAGGACAGAGTGTGTTCTATAGCCTTGGTCGGCAACCAGTCTACGACAGAAAATAATGGCAACCTACTGCGGGAAAACCTTCTTTCCCAGTCAGTCATGTCTCTTTCAAGACATGATCGAACAGTTGTTGCTTTACTATGTTATCTTCTTCTTTTACGTCCCGTTTCCTTTATGTCGTTTCTAACATGGCTGCCAAGACTTCATTTCCATTTCTATCTCTGTCGTACTAGTCATTTTTCTGTCAACTAATTACACAAACTCGTTAAGTAGGTAATGATTTTTTCTGTATCCTCTCCCGTTTTATATATCCTGTGAGTGTCAGATTTACCATGCCCCCTTCCTCATTATGCGTCCTAAAAATTTCAGCGCTCTCTCTCTCTCTCTGTTCTTAAATATGAGTGTCAATTTTCGTCTCAATTTTCTACAAAATATTATCGTTGCTTATATGTTGAGTCCTTTATATTACCGGAATCGTTTTGTAGAAAATTTACTCAGTTGTACTATAAGCGTCTGCTGGTGTTCTTAGCTAGGTTTTGTGTCGAGGTACCCCGATAAATATCAAAAATCGATAATCGAAAATATCGGGTTATAGAAAGAGTGGTTCGATTTTAATCAAATTTGATACACTCATAGACAAAGACATAAGAAACGATATTCAGAAGTTTCAAGGTTGCAGTTCTTACAATAGCGCAGAAAACATTTGGATAATTTTTTATTAGCGGAGTTTTATGTCAACACAAGATAAAATCGTCGCTGATGGTGGAGTTTTTGTGTTAACATCCTTGTAACCTCTCTGAAGATGACCCATGTGAGCCAAAAGCTTAGAACCAACATAAAAAAATTATTAAAATGTTGGAGAATTTTTGTCTTTATTTTTATCTGAAATTAAAACCAAAATACGGTGTTTAGAACGGCTCATGATTAAACATTAAACATTAATATACATTTATTGTCTCTTATATTTAACAGTATATGTTTAGAAAATTATCTGCTGCCTTGATACACTAATATATATATCGTGTTCTTAAAAATATTTCATCACTATGATTACACATATATGAAAATGTAGATATTCAGTTTAAAATCTTAAAAAAATTCTCGAAAATGGTTAACAGAACCACTGAAAACGATCGGATACAGATAACTTGTAGACAGTTATTACACACTTTTCTGCAGAACTTAAAATACGTACACAAAGACCTGAATAAAAATATTAATTGCAGTTGTCTTCAATTAAACGTGTATAAAAGAAGGATTGCTGCCCAAATGCACAATGTATATATATTTTCATACACAGACAGATCTGTTTCGCTGTATCACGGCTCATCAGTACGGTTAGACTCCGATTGCTTTTTAAGCCAGGATTTAAACCCGACCGAATTGGTGTTTAGTCGGCGATACTTCCGCTGGGCTATGGGCGTTCGGTGGAAAAATGCAGACATTTTAGCGCATATATTATATATTATACGCGCCCAATAGCTAGTGTGCTCTAATTCATTTTACTGAATAAGCGATGATTTATATATATATATATATATATATATATATATATATATATATATATTTAGTATATCGAGGCAGCAAGTAATTTTCTAGACATATGCTATTAAATATAAGAGACAATGAATGTCTATTATGTTTAATCATGAGCCGTTCTAAACGTCGTATTTTTGCTTTAATTTCAGTTGAAAATAAAGACAAAAATTCTCCAACATTTGGATAATTATTTATTGGTTTTCTTCTAAGCTTATCCAAATGTTGGAGAATTTTTGTCTTTATTTTCAACTGAAATTAAAGCAAAAATACGACGTTTAGAACGGCTCATGATTAAACATAATAGACATTCATTGTCTCTTATATTTAATAGCATATATATATATATATATATATATATATATATATTCACTGGAAGTTGGTGTACTTGCACCCATAAATATTTTTGTAAACACACACACACACACACACACACATATATATATATGTGTGTGTGTGTGTGTGTGTGTGTGTGTGTGTGTGTTTGTAAGAGAGAAAGAGAGAGAAAGTAAGAAAGAGAAATTTTAATAAAAGTTGCTTACTTTGACAAAAAATACGACATTGAAGAATCCTGAATAGACAGATCACGTTCCATGAGCAATTCCCTTAGGGACAAGCATGAAAATGCATTGCTCTAAGACAAGAGCCCTTTTAATTAAATGTGCCCCGTTGGAGATTGAAACCAGTGAATCTACCAATGACCCACGATATTAACTTGCTATCCGGCGCTTCCGATGCTTGTGCAGGTTTAATCATTAATCTGTTTGCCTCAATGTGTGAAAGAAATTTATTTTTCCGGTCTTAGATGCAAAATTATTGGAAAAAGCAACGGGAATTGCAATCACCGCTCGAATCACGGTCTATAGATTTGACGCACGCAATATCACCTTCTTCAGAATGAAATAGTTTCATAAAACTGCACAATAATGATGCATCTTATGATGCTTTTGTTTATTTTATGAGCACTCTCCCTAAGCTGCATATTGTTCAGTTCCCTTAAGGTATCAGTCAGTCAGTTGAGTGCCATACGTAATAAACGCTTTGGGCGATCATGTCTCGAAAGTGACATGACTGACTGGCAGAAGATTATTCCGCAGTAGTTTACCATTACTTTCTGCGGTAGACTGGTTGTCAGCCAAGGCTATAGAACCTAATTTCTCATGCCATTTAACTCATAGCTGGAAGTAAAAGATATAGATTATATTACATAATTATATTAAGTTAATTAGTGGGGGATCAGTTTATTTCTTCACAACAATAGAAAACTGATCCCCCACTTTATGCCCAGTGTGTTTTGATTATGTTTCCAACTATTATATTCAGTCAGTCAGTTAAGTGCCATACGTCATGCACTCTTTGGGCGATCATGTCTCGAAAAAGACCTGACTGACTGGGCAGAAAATTATCCCGTAGTAGGTTGCCATTGCTTTCTGCGGTAGACTGGTTGCCGACTAAGGCTATAGAACCCAATCTGTCCAGTTATTTGACCCATAATTGGAGGGAAGAGATGGATTAATACCTTTCCCAAGGTAATAATCCTTAATTCCCTTAAGGTATCACAAAGCCATAATATAGCGAATCATGTATCCTTCAATATAGCCAGTTGCCTCGCTTCAAGACTTAGTCGATTCGTTCAACCACAGATGCCTTTATTTAGTTCCTGTGTGTCCTATTTCTGGTCTGATTCTGCTTCTCGCTCTATTCATCAGGATTCGAACGATCAGTTTTGTTATATGACTCATTTAACTGATGGTTCTGTGGATTACGCACTCGTTTGCTCCTGGCTTCTTAGGTAGTGCTATGAAGATAGACTTGCTGAGGTCATCTGGTCTTACCCCACTATTATAAATTTCATTTATTATTTCAGTAATTTTCTCTGTACCAAATTCTTCCAGGGCTATCAGCAGCTCTATGGCTATGCCGTCTGGTCCCGCTGCTTTGTTTCTATTCAGTGTGGCTATTGCAGATTCCACTTCAGACTTTAATATTTCCGCTCCGTCGTCATCTTTGCGTATTATTGGTTGCTCTCTCTTGCCGCGGAAAAGATATTTCATATAATATTCCCATCATTGGAATATTTCCACTTTCTCCAAAATGATTGTTCCATCCTCAGATTTTATGATTAGGATGCTCTCCGAAAGGGCAATACAAATGAAGAAGGATTTATACATGTAATTTATTGATCATGCGTTTGACAAATTACGACACAAAGAATTGATGGAGATGCTCGGCAGCCTGGACATATTTGGGAAAGACTCGAGAATAATCAAGAATCTTTGCTGGCAGCAAACCGCTTGTATACGTACAGGTAGTGAATTCAGCAGATATACAAAGATAGAAAGGGGCGTAAGACAAGGATGTGTCTTTTCACCGGGTCTGTTCAACTTGTACAGCGAGAATATTTTGAGGACCCTAGAAGTTATGCCTGATTTTGAAATCGGAGGCCACAATTTAAACAACCTATGATACTTGGATGATACAGTGCTGATAGCAGACACAGAAAGGAAACTACAAGAACTCCTACAGAAGGTAGCTGAAGAAAGTAACAAGAAAGGACTAGAAATAAACTCCAAGAAAACCGAATGCATGGTCATCAATAAAAAGGGCAGCCCAATATGCCGAATACAGATTGGGGATACTAGAATAAAGTAGGTACAACAATTTAAATAGCTGGGAAGTGTTATAACAGAAGATGGAAAGTGCTACACAGATATTCGAAGGCGAATTGGCATGGCGAAGGAAGCATTTCAGAAGCTGAGTAAAGTATTAAGAAACAGGACAATTTCGGTAGAAACAAGGAAGAGAGTACTGGATTGCTACGTGCTGTCCGTCCTTCAATATGGCAGTGAAAGCTGGGCAATATAATCAAAGATGAAGGAAAAACTTGAAGCAACTGAAAGGATGCTGCGAATATGATGGATCGAGCATGTGGGCAATGATGAGGTCTTGAAAATGATGGAAACAAAAAGGAAATTAATACTGACCATCAGGAAGAGACAGCTGAATTTCCTGGGACATGCAATGAGGAAGGAGTGCTTGGGGAATCTGATACTAACAGGCCAGATAGAGGGAAAAAGAGATAGGGGAAAACAACGGATCGCTTCTTTGAAGAACCTAATCAGGTGGATAACGGAACGAGAGTTGCATGATGTAACAGGAGAAGGCGTGCTCAGAGTCACCAGTGATAGTGAAACGTGGAAAGCCTTGATCGCCTACGTTCTGAAGGGACAGGGCACATCGAAGAAGAAGAAGAAGAAGAAGAAGAAGGAAGAAGAAGAAGAAGAAGAAGAAGAAGAAGAAGAAGAAGAAGAAGAAGAAGAAGAAGAAGAAGAAGAAGAAGAAGAAGAAGAAGAAGAAGAAGAAGAAGAAGAAGAAGAAGAAGAAGAAGAAGAAGAAGAAGAAGAAGAAGAAGAAGAAGAAGAAGAAGAAGAAGAAGAAGAAGAAGAAGAAGAAGAAGAAGAAGAAGAAGAAGAAGAAGAAGAAGAAGAAGAAGAAGAAGAAGAAGAAGAAGAAGGAAGAAGAAGAAGAAGAAGAAGAAGAAGAAGGAAGAAGAAGAAGAAGAAGGTGAAGAAGAAGAAGAAGAAGGAGAAGAAGAAGGAAGAAGAAGAAGAAGAAGAAGAAGAAGAAGGAAGAAGGAAGAAGAAGAAGAAGGAAGAAGAAGAAGAAGAAGAAGAAGAAGAAGAAGAAGAAGAAGAAGAAGAAGAAGAAGAAGAAGAAGAAGAAGAAGAAGGAGAAGAAGAAGAAGAAGAAGAAGAAGAAGAAGAAGAAGAAGAAGAAGAAGAAGAAGAAGAAGAAGAAGAAGAAGAAGAAGAAGAAGAAGAAGAAGAAGAAGAAGAAGAAGAAGAAGAAGAAGAAGAAGAAGAAGAAGAAGAAGAAGAAGAAGAAGAAGAAGAAGGAAGAAGGAAGAAGAAGAAGAAGAAGAAGAAGAAGAAGAAGAAGAAGAAGAAGAAGAAGAAGAACAAGAAGGAAGAAGAAGAAGAAGAAGAAGAAGAAGAAGAAGAAGAAGAAGAAGAAGAAGAAGAAGAACTATTATATCTTCTTGGAAAAGATAGTGGAGTGGTGTCCTACTGCATTCTAATGAATCGGCTTTCTGTTGTCAGTTTCAAATTACGTTTTTTTTTTAATTTTTATTTTTCTTCACAGCAGGACCCAAACTAAGCTGATATTTAATCCTCCTTGGATGAGAGCTTCATGGCAATCCCATAGGTCAGTCATTTAATTTAAATATGTGATACACAATTTGTGATCATGTTTTGAAACGCAACACAAAGAAAATATCCAAGTATAAAGTATTTGTATTTTCGTTAAATAAACTCGATAAAGATAAGTTCCTTATTTATTAAAATAAATCTAATAAATTCTTAATTTTCTGAATAAAAATTATAAAAATTCATTAAAGGCAGTCCATATTTAGAATTGTTAGATTTTCACAATATATTATTTACATTTCTATTTTCTTTACTTTCCTTTGTAAATAATTTACTAACCATCTCAGTCTTCTTGACAGGCTCCAAAGAATAATCAACATTTGTGGCTGGAGTCGAGCCGCCAAGACGGTAACTATCATATGATAGTTACCGACTTGGCGGCTCGACTCCAGCCACTTTCTCACCGGCGAGATGTGGCTTCCCTCTGTCTGTTCTATTAATATTTTCATGGCTTCTGCTCCGACAAACTTAAGTCACTAAAGTGCCTCTGCCACATCAGTTTACTCGTGCAATCAGACTGACAACTGGGTCCCACTAATTCACAGTTACATTAACCAAATGCAGCCAACAATTCTACTCCTTCAGCTTCTTTTCTCGCACTTCCCGCCTGTGAACAATCTTCCATATTCTTGCTTTCCTGACGGCTACAACCTCCAGGAATTTAAATGCAATGTCAATACCCATCTCTTAATTACTTGACTCTAGTTCTTTCTACATCACTCTGTATATATTTTCCTTTCTCTCTACCTTTGCAATTGTCATCACACCTCTATTCCTACCCTTCTCTTGCTCCTTTCTCTGTAACTGGTTTGTCTTTCTCTTTACTCTCCTCTTATCTAATATTTTTCTCTTATGTAGCCCCCATGCGCATCAGTGGCGTTATCGCCTGGTTTGGGGTGAAACGATTAAAAAAAAAACAAAATGAAAGCATTGAAATTAAGCAAAGTCGAAGCTGGTCAGTACATAGATCGGTGTCTGCTTGGGAATACCTGGTGTTGTATATTAGTTCAGAGAACGGAGTTCGAATTCCGCTTAGGTTCATTACATTTACTTAAGTGCAAATAACCCTGAGAAAGGTATGAATCTACCTGTTCTCTGGCCATCTATGGTTCAAAATAGTAAGATTTGTACCGGTAAATCATTATTATTTATATAGATTTTTTGTTCCGTTGATTTTGTTTAGAGGCATATCAACCTCTATGGATAATTTAACGCCGAAATCTAAATATTATAAAAACAATTTTATGATTTTAACTATAGATAAAATACATTGCTGCTCATTTTACTATCAATAGGTGTTGTAAATTTTTTACTATTAATAAGTGTTGTTGGTATTGTTTTACATAAACATATATTATTAGTAGTTTTACTACTCAGTTGTAATTTCATAATTTTATAGAGTTTTTTTCTATTTTGGAGGGGTTTCACTATTTATCCATAGCTGGGACCTAACAGGTGCTACTGCTCCAAGCCACCGTAGACCTGGGAATAACAGGCTCCTCAAAACTCTAAGAAATGTTTTCATTTAAATTACTCATGAATTGTTTATTAGACAGAGTCAAAACATGGAAATGTAAAAATACATTAAAGAAAATTACCAGCAATTCATTTTCATTGCTAAAAAAGTAATATTTGGGGAAAAAAATACCAAATCTGATAAGAGAATAAAATTTCACTATCAAATGACCATAAGAAGTTGATATTCCGCTAAACAATCTTAAACCCTGAGTATCATCGACCATGTAAAGAAAGAAAGAAGAAAAAAAGAAAAGAAAAAACAAAAATAAAATTAAACTAAAGAAAGAAACGAATAAATAAGACAAAATAAAGAAAAAGAAAACGAAAAAAAAAAGCGGAAATGAAAAATGGAAAAATAAAACTAAACAAGAAACAAAAGAAACTAAAGGAGAAAACATGGAAAATAAAAGAGAACGTAATTAGGAAGCAATACAGAGTGAATAATATATATATTGTGCATAAGTGGCATATATATTTAATTGGATGTTGTTTAATTTACAGCCAATTAAAAAACGCGGGATCATCAATGACATACTTTCAGCGATATCACGAAACACTCTCGGCAATTTCTATTGTTTTGAAAGACGCTTTTTAGAATCTTAATAAAATTATAACATATGAAAAGGAATTTTAAACAAAACACCCAACACTGTGAAATTTGATTAAGAATTAGGCTGAGGTAATTGCGGTTAATTACAACGAAAAAAATATACATTCAGTTGCATGTTTTAGGCTAAAATTTAAGAGTTCGCTTTTTTAAAGCATACAAACTTAAAGTCAGAGTTATTTATATTTTCAAAAACATTTCAAAACAAAACTCCAAATCTTTGGAAGCAAAAACAATTGCATACAGTTTTGGTTAATCAGAGATTCCATTGATCAACACAATTTTTCAGTAACAAGAAACAAAACACGTTTTCCAGCTAATTTAATTGTGCTGATTCCGAAAATGACCTTAAATTTTCATGGTTAGCTACCGTTGTTACTGTACTGAAATTAAACATTATAGAAAAAAGGATCACTTACGATCTTGGCTGATGACAACATTTAGTTAATAAAGTCGTAGAAACTCATCATTTTTCAGGTAGGTACAGCAATTTATGTAAGCCACCTAAAAATCTATTTTTATAAGAAAAAAGAGTTTTCGAAACAAACAAATTAAAATAGGACTACTGAATATTTCAAATTTATAGCCAAAAATCAAATTAATTGATAAACTTTAACAGTAATAAGCTAATATGTCTATTAAGGTTTGTTTTTTATATAGACATCTAGGTAAATTTCTGCATAATTGCGGTGATATGAGTGATGAGGAAGGTAAACGACTTCATCACGATACCAAAACAATGGAAGAGAGCTACCAGGGATGGTGAAACAAACCAATGATGGCGGACTACTGCTGGAGTATCAAAGGAGACTTAAATAATATTGTATCTGATAGACAATCAAGAAAAAGAAAGATTTTCCCATAGTTCTTATATTCACGAAGGTTATATTTCTGCTGTTAGTTTATTAAATGAGTTGAAGAAAATACTTGTTATCTTGGTATATTTAATCACATTATTTTTAAAGATGTAGTGTTTGATTGTTATTGAAAAAATAGTATTTCTTAATAATCAGAC
>JBBBDQ010001563.1:1635000-1647500 GCA_037127315.1 Ascarosepion bandense
ACGTTTGCAGTTATTGCAATTTTCACAGCCTTTTAAAATTTATTATTTTAGCGTTGAAAACTTTTCATGGACCGTATTTCTAATCAACAAATTTAGAAAGCGTTGTGAAAAGTTTTCAACTTGAAGCTGATAAGTACACGTCCTGCTTCCCTGAAGCATAAAAATATAAAAGGACGAAAGAAAATCATATCCATGCTTCCCCGAGATGCACCACGATTTTTCGATAAGAAAAAAACAATATACGTGGGTTCTCAGCTAAGTGGTAGAAAGTCAGTCAGTTAAGTGCCATATGTGAAACACGCTTGGGCGATCATGTCTCGAAAGAGACATAACTGACTGGGCAGAAGATTATCACCGCAGTAGGTTGCCATTGCTTTCTGCGGTAGACTGGTTGCCGACCAAACTATACTATAGAACCCAATCTGTCCTGCTATTTAACCCATAACTGGAAGGAAGAGACGGATTAATACCCTTCCCAAGGGTATTTGCGCGTAAGTGAATACAACGGATTTAACTAAAATTCGAACTCGGCACCCCGGCTTCTCGTTCCGATCCGATATCCACTGTACCACAACGCACATCCTACCTTATCAATGCACCTTATCAATACTATTATTGGGGTAGATTATGATTCATAGTATGAAGGAAAAAGACCCCAAACTTAGTAAAAACGAACTTTTTCCATCAAAATGTTCATGCTATTATTGAGAGGAAACATCAAATAATTTCTAAATTATAAAAAAAAAAAGAATTTAGTCCCTTCTAACATGTTCGAAATTTTGGTTAAAATATCTTTTAGTTCGTGGAAACCAAATCGTTACGAGACTTTACAATGGAAAATGTAATATTACGTGACATTGTTTAAGTAGATAAAATTTTAATTGCCTTAATGAAATATTATAAATTAAGTATAGTCTGGTCTACAGAAATTTTTGATTAATAATGAAATTTCAAAAGAATTGTTTTCATTTTCTAATTATAATAATTTATAAATTTTCAAAAATATTTTTAAAATATGTCAAAGACTTGTAGATATTAGGTTATTAAGTTATTAATTAATGACTATATTTACTAATCAAAAATTGAAAAGTTTAATACAAATCACTGAGATATCGTATTTTTAAAATAATTCTTAATTTTTTGTGTGTATTTGAAGTTTATTTTTGTATGGTAACTTCTGTATTTCACGGTTTCTTCCCTTTACAGGAAAACATTTAGGCAATTAGATCACTTGTGATCACCATGGACACTTAACTTATGTCGCATCAGGAAGTACATCAGATGTTAAATATAAGGGAAAGATTAGAATGATCAGCACTCCGTGATTTAGAAATAGTTTTATTCTAAATTTCATGCTATAAATAAGTAAAAATTATGTAAATCATATTAATTTAACTTTAAATTTCATAATTTTTCAAAAATGTGTCACTGACTTATATCTTATTCTTGCAAGATTTTAAAACTGAGAATTAATTTTTGTTTACAAATGTGTCGATTACTCAAAAATGGCCGAAAATTTTTTTTAAAATTTTAACAAATCTCGAAATTTTAGATTCTAATCTATATAATTCTGTTTAAAATACACCAGAGTTTTTTTTTTATTTACTGGAAATAGTAAATTTAATAATTTAGCTTTCGGTTAAAATAAAAGTGTCAAGAAAACCTTTTAGTTTGAAAAATTCAATTGAAAAGTCAGTTATCGAAAATGAGTGGAGGTACCTACTTGTAAGGAACATTTAAATGTGCATTTCAAAGTTGATCGCATCAATACAAATATTTTACAATCTTTTGGGAGGGGGTAATAAAAGTATATTTATTTCAATTTTCTCTTTCTCTGTGATCTTACACTCAACTTTTCAATTTCCTCAAAGTTATTCTAATTGAAGAGAAATAAGAGGGGAAAACATGGTGTTGTTGGTGGGGGGGTTACCTTCCCTAATATAAGTCAAATCATTTTGTTTTACAGACATATATTAGAACATATTTGATTCTTTCATCTGAAGCTACACATTTTAAATTTAGCTCCGATATAATTTCTTTGAATGACACCACGATTCTGGCTATATTTCATACTTCATACGAGATGATGTATTTACCGAAAAAACAGTTTGAAAGAAAAGTTACAACAATGCCACAAAAAATACTGAAACACATTGCTGGACACCCGACTATTGTAGCTACATTTTCTGCGTTTTCTACCACTAAACTCCTCCCAGGGCCTGCTGAGACCTCCAAGGGTATATCAGTAGAGACATGTCTCCTCTTTTACTGAGCCTGATGAATCAACATTTTCAAAAAAAGAAAAAAAGAGAGAACATTTCTCAAGTACTGGCTCACAATATACAAATGGCTTTGATTTTCAGAAGAAAAATTCATAGATTGTGAAATATTTACTATACATATTCAAACAAGGGCTTATCTGCACAAATCAAATAAATGCACAAACTTTCAACTTTCCACCCTCACTCGCCATGTTTTAAGAAAAAGAGCATCAGACCAGCCTTGATCTTCTTGTTCTGCAAAAAGACTTAGAATTAAGGTGAAGAGGATAAAGCAGTTCTGGTACTGTTAAAATCCACTCACTAGATAGCCCATGAGGGAATATCTCAGTCATGCACAATTTTCTGACAGAGATTGGAGCCCAAGATCTTCTACCTCTACAGCAAATGCAGTAGCAGACAGATCACGATATGCAGGTGAGGAATTGCTATCTACCATGGCAGACACCGTACAGACTGCTCTATAAACAAAGGTGAATAAATCCCTATTTGTTATCGTGCCCGTAGATAACACTACAGACATAACAAACCACAAACACCTCGTTGTAAATATCCAAATTATTGACCCTCAGACATGTCAACCAAGCACTGATTTTATTTCAAATAAAGAGTGTGTTGATACAGCCGATGTAGGAATTACAAATCCAGGAAGTTTTATTAAAACTAGAAACCTAGTTAACAAAAGTGAAGAGCATGGGATCGGAAAGAGTTGCCGTAACGACTGGAGGAAACAAAGGCTGCACAGGCATACTGCTTAGGAATGTGCCCTGTATAGCCTACTCACTGGCTTCGTGCACATCTCAAAAACGCATCAGCAAATACTGACCTGTTTTATTACTTCCGTACCAGTCCTAGACGAGCAACCAAAATAAGATACATACAGAACCTGCTGGAAATGCGATGCTTACTTATAAAAAGTTGCCTTTTATCAGATGGCTATCATATTACAATGCTGTTTAAGCTGTGCATAGGATAATTGATAGCCTGATGACATACTTCACTGAAATGTCCCAGGATTACAGCAAAGACCCAAAGTAAAACAGCCTAAAAAAGATTGCAACAGAGAGGTTCATCAGCATCACTGCTTTCATGACAGATGTTATAGCACTGGTTAGAATCTTATGCCGTCTTCTGCAAACAAAAAATGTGGATGTGGCTTTAATAAATATGAAAGTAGATATTGTTATAAAGGATTTCGAAAAGATCAAGGAAATGACATATTCCAACCTGACAGAGACATCCAAGGCAATAAGTACAAGGGTAAGCATCAGATTACATATGCCACCTTCAATCTGGAACAACTTGCGCATCAGATTTATTCATAACATAATAAATAACATACACTCCAGGTTTCTAAACACCTCTCTGCTGTGTGCATTTGGTGGGTTAAATCTTCATCCCATCTGCTTCATGAGTGGGGAAGAGCTGAAGGTCTATAGAAAAGAGGAGTTGAAAATTCTAATTTCTTACTATGGACATCAGCAAACCCACAAACGGACTGAGGATGGAGAGAATTGCCAGATTACTACGCAGCCCCTCATCAATCCTGTTCAGTCTCGACTGGAGTGGGACCTACTGAAGAAATTTACCAAAGCACAGCACTACCTCAGGGCCAGCATATAGATACTTTGGGCGTGGGTAACAAAATATCATCTAAAAGACTTCCTTAACCTTAGCATTTTGCTCCAGAAGTTGAGCAAAATACTAACAAACAGGAGAATCTCACTGGAAACAAAGAAAAGAGTGCTGGACTGCTACGTGATGTCAATTCTTCAATACGGCAGCGAATGCTGGATATTATCATCGAAAATGAGGACAAAACTTGAAGCAGCGGACATGTGGTTCTATAGGAGGATGCTGCGGATATCGTGGACTGAGCATGCAAGCAACGATGAGGTGTTGGAAAGAATGGCAACAAAGAAGAAATTGATATTGAGCATCAGGAAAAGATAACTGAAGTTCCTGGGATACGCAATGAGGAAGGAGAGCTTGGAGAACCTGATACTGACTGGTCAGATAGAAGGAAAGAAAGACAGAGGAAGGCAGCGGATAACATATTTGCTGGGTCTGATCAGGTGTTTGACGGAACGGGGGTTGACAGGAGTAACAGGAATAAAAATACTAGGAGCCACTAGGGATAGGGAGACGTGGAGAACCATGATCGTCTACGTCCTGAAAGGACACGGCACATAGAAGAAGAAGAAGAACGTTAGCATCATTGCTCAACTGTCCACCACATTGGCTATATATACTGCTAGCTGTAAACGAGTGTTCTCTGCGCAGAACTTCATCCTCACCCATCAATGAAAGAGGCTGTCATTGGAAAATCAAGAGCAGCTTCTGAGGGTTAACCTTACACCAAAAAGGTCAGAGTTCTCTTTTGAAGAGGCACTAGCAAAATAGAAAGAGGAAAAGCAGAGAAATATGTACATTACGGATTACAAGTAATCATTTTCAGATACTCTTCTATTAATCTGCTCAGAATCTAAACTTATTTATAAATCGGACTTTGTCTCTGTGTGTGTATGTGTGTCTCTGTGTGTCTGTGTCTGTTACCTATAGACACCGAAACGGCTGAACCGATTTTCTTGAAAATTTACACAGTTGTTCTATAAGCGTCTGCGAGTGTTCTTAGCTTGGTTTTGTGCCGAGGTACCCACGATAATCGAAAAAATCGAGTTATAGAAGGAGTGGTCCGATTTTAATCAAATTTGATACACTCATAGACAAAGACATAAGAAACGAGATTCACAAGTTTCAAGTTTGCAGTTCTTACAATAGTGCAGAAAATTGATATTATATTTATATAAAAGCCAAGATGTTTGTGTTTATCTGCCTCTATGTCTGTAGTTTTTCAGATCTTTTATTTTAGTTTTTGATTCGGGTTTGGCTCTAAGTAGGTATAATTGTAGTTCTTAGTCTCAGCCATGATACCATATACTCAGAGGACTTATTAAACTTCAAATTTCAGTTTACAACGAAAAAAACTTATTTGATATCGATAGCAGGAAATCAAAATTTGACTTACATCCATTCATTTTTCTTTCAGTCTACGGTTTCTCTTTAACTGGAAACAACTATTGCTTTTTAGTCTTTCGTGCCAACGTCCAAAGAGTCTGATCTCCAGGACCATGGATTAGTTTTAAAGCTTTAATTACACCCAAGCAACGCCGGACTATACTGCTAGTACACCATAAACATACCTCCATCATTTGATATTTTTCAACATACTTTCCACTGCTTTCGTAAAGTTTCTTGTTGTAATATTTAATAGTGATTGACTTGGTTAATTTTCTCATCAGTTAAAACCCCATCACCAAAGCATATATATATATATATATATATATATATATATATATATATATAGATAGATAGATAGATAGATAGATAGAAAAGTAATTGTAGCTAATGGAAGTACATTCTAGTGTTAGACATTTGCTCTTAATAATAATAATAATAATAATAATAATAATAATAATAACCTACTACAACTCAGTAGCTATAGTCATCATCACTAAGTAAAATATGGATAATTTATTTTCTAATATATATAAATAAGGAGGATTAAAAAATTTAATAAAATAAAATATAAAAACAAAAACATAAGATTAAGGAGGCCATCCAATGATAGGAATTAAAGACTCATCGACTGTAGTGTTTCAATGTTTTGTCACTGAAAGCCAGATATTTCAAAAATTTTAAACACGAAAAAAGAGAAAAAATAGTAGGAAAAATATAAAGGATTAAAGAAAAAGAATAAGAAAGAAAAGACAAGAAAAAGGAGAAAGAAAAGGGAAAGAATATCAAAGAAAATCGAAATGTTGGAAATGATAAAATAAGTTAAAATAAAGTAAATATAAAAAAATCAAAACCAACATTAAAGAAAATATAAGGTAAGAAGTAAAAATTAATATATAAATGAAAATAAATAAAAACAGCAAAAACTGAAAATATTAAAATAAAATTGAGATAATTCCAGATATATTTAAGGGTATGGAAGATTCTATGGTGGTAAAAATTTGTGATTTCATCATGGTGGTTCAATAAGTCATTTTTTAAGAATTTTATTACATGACTTTGTAAAAAGGAAAACAAAAAGAAAAATCCTAAAACAACATTATAATATTTATTATAACCAACTTACCGTAAATAATGATAATAACACAAGTTCTTGCAATTTTTATAAACCTAAAGTATATCCATTGCAAAATAAATGCCTTACAGATTCCAATGTATGAAAGTGAAAACAACGAATTCAGCTAGAATTCAAATTTGGATCTCTCCGATTTCTCGTTCCGAGCCAATATCCACTGCACCACAACATCGTAAGTGCTCATTAGCTATTGAGTGGAGTTAATTGTGGATCTGTATGCAGTTTTGCAGCTATTTAATAGTGTAATTTTTTAGCTTTTGTTACTCATAATTTATTCAACTGCAGCGCACCGCACTTAGAAATTGTTTATGGACTCCTCTATGAAAGAATACAGCTGTAAAGAAGCTGATATATCACCGGAATCGCCATTTGCAACTAACAAAATGTTGCTAATATTCAGGTGCATCATATTTATATATTAATTCGTTTTAGACCCTCAACCAGAGGAAATCAATAAGCTAGCCAAGTCGTTTGCATTGTATCGGGATTTCTGTTGTGTTGAATCGAGTTCTGTCGGACTCTCTTCTCCTGCATGTGCTGTGATAAACTTGATTACCGCCGAGTCTATAATGTATCATTTGTGTAATTGATCGATCTTTCGCCTTTGCTTGAGAACATTATCTAGGTGCACGAAAACATTTGCGTAGACCGCACCAAATTCTATCGAGACCGAAGACCAACGAGCACGAAAGTCAAATAATCTTTACTTCCTATACAGCGCTTGTCTCTTGTTAGACACGAACATCTCGCCCGCTAAACTTGACCCCGTCTCCATCGACAGGGATTCAGAGACACCAGTTTATGTTACAGTGAATATTTTACATTTCTTCACTTCTTTTTTTTTAATAATCTTTATTGAAGATATTCGTGTTTGTTACAAACTTAAGTCTTCAGTCACCTATGAGTCAAGATTTGCAATGGAAAGAGTGCTTTCTACTTAATGTTTTTTATAATAGTATTTTGAAAGTATCACTATGACATGCGTGTTTAAGACAAACTTAAACTAAATACCGATTTAAATACCCGCAGTAAACAGAAACAACTAACAAGTATATATGAAATCAACTCATTAATCGAAGATATATAAATGTTGATACAGCATCAGACTCGGTTAGGGTTTATAATCACCGACAAATAATTCTATTATATAAATAAATATTTAAAAAATCATTTATTTAAAATGTGGTGGTTGTCAATTCTATAAAAGGCTTTGATAAATGAACCAATTAAATAATATTTAAAAGATAACCTAATTACCATAATTACAAAAAAAAAACGCAATGTGTTGCCAATTGTTTTTTTTTTTAATTTTTTTTAAACATATCGCCCCAAGCAAGGCGGTTTACTGCCACTGGTGCGCAGGGGGCTACATAGGAGGAAAGTTATGAAAAAGAGGGACATGTTATAGAGGTTGTCAGGAAGATGAGAATACTAATGAGGGAGTGGACGGAGAAAGGAGCATGAGAGAGAGGATGCAGGTTAGTGAAATAGGAGATGACTATTGACTTTACATTTAAATTCTTGGAGATTGTAGCTGTCGGGTAAGCAAGTAATCGGAAGGGAATTCCACAGGCGGGAAGTACCAGAACAGAGGTTGCTAGAGTAGAAGTTTCGTTTTTATTTTATTGGTTTCACACTAAAAGGGTAGAACCTAGTTGCTAATCTTAGTAAATGATTCAAGCGTGTCACTCAGTATTTTTTTTTTTTTTGTATATTACATCGGAAGAAATTTTTTTCGACTCTGATTTGAGATTTGAGCTCTGACACGTTATTATACCCAAGCCAGTCCACTTGATATATATATATATATATATATATATATATATATATATATATATATATATATCGATACAGAGTAGAGCTTAATATTGTAATTTTGTTATTACAATGATTTATAAAAGGATGATATCATTACACAAAAAATTTCATGTTTCACAACAAAACTATTCCTCTTCAGGTGATATGTTAAATAAAAGTTGAGAATTCTTTATTTTTGAAAAAATAAGATGAATTCATGGCCACCTAGAAGATTAAGGAGCGGTAGCCGTAAGAAACTTTCAGTTTGGACACTATTAAACAATTTAACAATTTTGACACACCTAGGGTGTTTCCTCCTGCTACCGACATCTAATGAATTCATCTCATATTTTCAAAAATAAATCATTTTCACCGTAGATTTTAACATATCACCTGAAAAGGAAGAGTTTTGTTCTGAAACATGAACATTTTTGTGTAGTGATAACATGCTTTTACAAACCAATATAATAACAATATTACAATATATATATATATATATATATATATATATATATATATGCATGTATGTATATATCCTCTTTATTGTAAAAAAGACTGTTGTGTATATATATATATGCTAGCAGTATTGCTCGGCGTTGCCCGGGTGTATTGAATACTTTCAAACTAATCCATGGTCCTGGAGCTCAGACTCTTTACAGGTTGGCACGAAAGACTAAAAAGCAATAGTTGTTTCCAGTTAAACCGAAACTGTCGACTGAAAGAATAATGAATGGATGTAAGTCAAATTTTGATTTTCTGCTATCGATGTCAAATAAGTTTTTTTCGTCGTAAACTGAATTTTGAAGGCCAAATAAGTCCTCTGAGTAAACGGTATCATGGCTGATACTAAAAACTACAATTATACCTACTTAGAGCCAAACCCGAAGCAAAAACTAAAATAAAAGAGCTGAAAAAATACAGACATACAGGCAGATAAACAGACACACGCACAAACATCTTGCCTTTTATATATATATATATATATATATATATATATATATATATATATATTATCGATTTCTGCACTATTGTATGAACTGCAACCTTGAAACTTCTGAATATCGTTTCTTATGTCTTTTTCTATGAGTGTATCAAATTTGATTAAAATCGGATCACTCCTTCTATAACCCGATTTTTTCGATTATCGATTTTCGATATTTATCGTGGGTACCTCGGCAGAAATCCAAGCTAAGAACACTCGCAGACGCTTATAGTACAACTGTGTAAATTTTCCAGAAAATCGGTTCAGCCGTTTCGGAGTCTATAGGTAATGTACACACACACACAGTCACACACGCACACATACACACACAGACAAAGATCCATTTATAAATAAATGTAGATATATATACATATACATATTTCTTGTAGTCACGCTCATAGTGGGTAACATGTGAGGAAACAGGTATTTATCCTCTCAAATATTTTGCTGTCATTTTTTACAGCAGGTGTATAATTGTAAATAAATAACCAGTAACAATTTCAGGTCCTTCGTGGGAGACTTACGTGTATAAAATTGAAATATAATTTAGAAAACCGGAAGTCCAATCATAAATAAGAGAAAAAAAGAGAAAACCTCTACTTTTATTCCCATAATCAAGAAAGTGCATGAAGTGAATGTTATGTGAAACTATCTACTCCTGTTCTTGAAGAATGATTTAGAAAAGAAAGATAAAAAAAAATAAATAAATAATAAAAAATGTTGGGCTTTGGTATAAGCGTTAGGTGTGTAGCCTTAAGACAGAATTCAGAAGAAGCGGAAACCCAATTCCGGAGAGGAAAAAAGAGTAAATCTCTACTTCTGTTCATAAGACAAAAGAGAAGTTCGAACCGGAATTTTGATGAACCTATTCACTCTTATTGTTGAAGAATAGTTTAATAAATAAAATTTAAAAAAATAGTAAACATTTCAAGTCTTAGACAGAAGCATTAGAAATACAGAATTGAAGTAGAATTTAGAAGGGATCACAAACGCAATCTTAAACAGAAAACAGGAAAGATTACATGAAATCAAATGCTAGGTTCATTAGACTTTTCATCACTTCGCATTTAAAATGGCTAGATCTAACCGTAATTTGGTTCACTGAATAGTGGTAGATAATTTTTCTTGTCAGAATCTGTCTTACATATTCATTAGGCTTACGGCCATATCACGTTGAATACATCGGTTCTCGCTCGATCACTAAAGTTAAGCAACGTTGAGCCTGGTCAGTACTTAGATGGGTGACCACTTGGGAATACCAGGTGCTGTAAGCATTTAGTGACGGATGTGCGTTGTGGTGCAGTGGATAGAGGCTCAGAAACCGAGTTCGAATTCCAGTTGAATGCCCTACATTCACTTAAGCACTGGTAGCCTTGGGAAAGGTATTAATCCGTCCCTTCCCAGCAGATATGGGTTAAATAACAGGGTAGGACTTGGGGACCCTGCCCTTAAAAACAAATCCCAATGAATCTTGATTCACGAAAAGGAAAAAAATATTACTAGACACAAAACTTATATAAAAACAGCAATAAATTGTTGAAAAAAAAAAGGTATTACCAGCAATAAATAAATAAAATTTACTTAAAATGACCGGCCGAGGTTGATATGCCATAAAAACAAAACAATCAACCAACCAACATGTTCATTAATCTAAAATTCTTTTATATTGTTTATTTTATCTGGTATGGTGCTTCTTTTATACAGTTAGAGATTCTTAATAAACTCAAAAGAAGGACCCGGTATTTTATTAGTCCTGACCTGGCATCTTGTTTTCAGTCATGTTTCCATTGCCGTAACGTAGCTTCTCCGTACCTTCCCTGTAAATAATTTCATGGTAATTGTTCCAAAGAACCTTCTTCTATAATACATAGACTTGTCACCAATTCGTAAATAAAATGGATGGATCTAACCGTGAGTTCTATGTTAATAGTTTCTTCTATCGGAATTCACGGCCTGTCTTTTGCTTTCTAATCAGCTTTGATCATCAAAAATTTAAATGCACTGACAATCGTTTTCTTCTGTATTCTTAATTCTTGTTCTTTTATTTTGTCCTTAAAAGTGTATTTTTCTTCTCATATTCCCTAACACAAAGTCACTCCCTTTGCGTATTATTTCCTTGTTTTGGTGAAATGGTTTAAAAAAAAAGTCCCAATTGTTTTCTTAACGCAATTCTTAGAATACCTTGATATCTTGAGAAACTGAAAAACAATGGAAGATTGAGATAATCTAGAACCAGGGCTTCTCTAAATTGTCCCTATTAAACTCTGGATGCGAAACCTTTTGCCAGGGTTGAATAAAAGTTTAACGGTCTTCAGCGGTGAAGTTCTTTTGTTGAACATAAGCCTTCCCCAAATTCGTGCGGAAGATTTACCACTAACCTACCGGGCTGGCCCGATGAGTTTTAGTAGGGATGGATGTGACACACATCTGCCGAATAAATGTAACTAATTCGACTGAATTTCGAATTCGTCTTTCCGATTTCTCATTCCGAAACATATCCGTTGCACCATTCAATTCGTCTAAACTTACAGAATATCGTATTCAAAGCGGTCAACTATCTAGGCTAAATTTTTGAGGACCGATGTTTGAATGTGATATGGTCATAAGAACGTGTGAACTTAGTCCGACGTTAATTCCCCTAGACTGCTAATTTATCCCCCTAAAGATGACGGTGATCTGGCTAATGACTCTCTTATCTATACAAACCACATTGAGAATTTGCAATTTAAACCCCGATTCATGGAAATTGAAGACTGGATTATGTATAATTTTCATGTTGATGTGAAAATGGCAATTTCAGACACCTTACTGAAAGAAGGAAGTATTGAAATTAGAATCAGTGTGTGTGTGTGTGTGTGTGTGTGTGTGTGTGTGTGTGTGTGTGTGTGTGTGTGTGTGTGTAACTCGTGGTTGTCGAGAGGGTTGTTTTTGAGTTATGGTTTGAAAGGTGAAAAGTTCAGCTACATAAGTGGTGGTGCAGTGGATATCGGCTCTGAACGAAAAATCGGGGAGCCGTGTTCAAATTTGAGTTGAAATTCCTTACATTCACTTACGCGCAAATACCATTGGCAAAAGTATAAATTCGTCTGTTCCATCTAGGTATGGATTAAATAACATGACAAATTGGGATCTATAGTTTTAGTTTGCAACCAGTCTACTGCAGAAAGTAATGGCAACCTATGCGGGATAATCTTCTGCCCAGTTAGTCATGTCTCTTTCGAGACTTGATCGCCCAAGCGTGTATCACGTATGGCACGACTGACTCACTAACGTGAGAATATTCTCAGTC
>JBBBDQ010001563.1:1652500-1892500 GCA_037127315.1 Ascarosepion bandense
ATATATATATATATATATGCACAATAGCAGTATAGTATAGCTCGGCGTTGCTCGGGTGTAATGAAAGCTTTAAAACTAATCCATGGTCCAGGAGCTCAGACTCAGCCTAAAGAATATTTGCATGAAGTTTGGTGAGAATTGTGGATTTGTATAAAGGACATACAGACAGATAAACAGACACACACACACACAAACATCTTGCCTTTTATATATATATATATATATATATATATATATATATAGTTTAGAACATGTACAAATTATCATCTACTACAAAGTGTACATTTTGTTTCGTCATTGAAAGGACAATGTCTCATCGGATAGTGTGAAGGGTGATGGAAAATTCTTTACCTTATATTGGTGAATTATGTGTGAGAGGTAACTCGATTGGAAAATCGGAAATTAAAGTTAGAAGTCGGGAGTTAGAATTTGAATAAAAAAAGGAGAGAGAAAAAGAGGAGAGAAGTGATTAATGGACATGTTGAAAACTTCAGAGGCAGTTTTAACAGTAGAAGATAATGTATGGTAATTTAAGGCCAGTCCTTTGGGTTTAACAAAGAGAAAGAAGTAAGGAAATGTAAATGGGAGGTGAGAGGAAGTAGGAAAGGATGAGTTAAAAAGGGATAGGAATTGTTAGTAGATAAACATATCCGTATTAGTGAAATATACGGTTACAAAAAGGTTTGTATTTAAATTTAAGTTTTATATTTAATACATTTTCTATTAAACTTAATTTAAAATTTAGAAAATCTCTTTTTTATATAAAACTTTAATTAGATCACAATTTTTAGAATGAAATAAAGTTAAAATTAGACGTATATATTTCAAGCTTAATGATTCGATACTTTAATATTTATATATTTTCTATATATTCCATCGAGTACATATCATCTTGCATGTCTATAAATTACTATCTATTCATACCTATTTCTGTATTCATTTTCACGGGATATGGTTAACAGTCAGTTTAAGATAAGTAAAATTATAAATTCAGAATCCAGTTAGGTGTGCGGCTAGCAACTGCACATCGTAAAAACCGACATGTTACTAAGAATCTCATCTGTAAAAACTCTTTCACCCTGTGATCCTCAGGCGTATTTACAGTTTATTATATATATATATATATATATATAAAGGGGAGAGATCATACAGTTAAAAGGGAATATCGTGGCACTAATATTAAAACTATAAAGGTTTATCGTTTCTAGAGATCATAAAATTAGCTTTTGTAATTTTAGCATGATTGTAAGGTTAATTCTTTAATGTGTTTGCAGTTTGCTGTGGTTTCATGTCTCTGGTTTCGTAATATGTTGCCCCTCATGTATTTAATGATTTCCGTTTTTTATTGAAGACAAAGAGAACATGGTTCCTTTATCGATTTAGATGTTCTGACCTGTTTGAGGATTTTCCATTTAACTTTAGGTGTTTTATCTTCGTTTTTAAACTTCCAAAGAATTTAGAAAGTGATGTCATATTTTATTTGTCCTTATTATTGAAAGATGAGAGGTGATTGTAAAGGCGATTTTTAAAAACGATTATAGTGTTTCCGATGTGAATTTTAGTATCCTTAGGATTCTCCACAGATGATATCGAACACATATATACCATGGATTTTGTTAAGCATTTATTAGGTATCGGGCATTGGTTCCGGTTTCTACAATTACAAAAGTTATAATTATGAGGCAAACTGACATGAGTGTTAGAGTTATTTTTGTTGTATGATTTCAATATTTTATTGTTATGTAATTTAATTATTTTTTATAAATTGTTGGAGCAGTTGTAACTGAGTTTTATTGTATTTCTATTGAAACTTTTGCTTAAAGACTTATTTTGGGGAACATATTTATCTATTATTATTACTATTTATCTATTAGCTTGTCCCAGTTTAAAATTAACTAACTGACTAAATGCAGGGTTATACTATATGATTTTCCTATTTCTATATTTTATTTTTGAGCTCCTAAATTTTTGCACAAAGTTAATCTTGGAGGATTGATAGCAGCCGTCTGTAAGAATTTTATCGTAAATTGTTTTGTGCTTATCGAATATTTCTTTATTCTTTATTTATTTATAAGAGCGTATGTTTATGCCGCGTTCAACTGATGTTGGGATATGTTTGATAACGGATAGTGGAGGATTGCAGTTAGGGTTTATATAGATTGGGTTTGCATTATTTTTCATGTAAATTACGACAAAGGAGGCGTATATACTTTTAAAAGACCACAAACTAGAATTCTGTGTGAAAGTAGATGAAAGAAGCAAGAAATTTTATTCAGTAATAAATGATGCCAACAAGTGAAATTAGAGCTTAAATGGGTGAATAAATGCAAATAAAACATCTACTACAGAAGCAAAAACCTTAAAGAAGAAAGCGAAGACAAATGCAATGAACCAGATACAGAGACATGATCTGAGAATACGAATAAAAATCCCATATTGAGAGTATAGTGTTCAGGGTAAATACAAATTAAAGGTGGAATAATTGCACACGGGTGGAAAGGTGTTTTGAAGTAGTTAAAGACAGAAACCGCGACACAGAGATCCTTGGGCGAATTGACATGGCAAAAGACGCGTTCTAGAAGGTGTGTAGAGTATTCAGAGACAGGAAAAACTTCACTAGAAACAAAGAAAACAGTATTGGATTGCTATGTGGTGTCAGTTCTTTAATATGACAGTGAACGCTGGACAATCTCATCAAAGATGAAAGAAAAACCGGAAGCAATTGAAATGTGGTTCTACAGAAGGGTGGTGAGAATACCATGGACCGAAACTTGTGAGGTTTCGGAAAGGATGGAAATGAAAAGGAAATTAATACTGAACATCAGGAAGAGACAGCTAAATTTCCTGCGACATGCAATGAGGAAGGAGGGCTTGGAGAAACTGATACTTACAGGCGAAATAGAGTAAAAAAGAGACAGGGAAAATCAACGAATAACATATTTGAAGAACCTGAGCAGGTGTCTGACAGAACGTGGATTGCGTGGTGTAACAAGAAAAAAACGTGCAAAGAGCCACCGGGGATAAGGAGACGTGGAAAGCCATGATCGCCTACGTCCTGATGGGACAACGCACATAGAAGAAGAAAACTGTTGAAAATTCGTAATTGACAGCAACACAAAGGAGTAAAATTCATAAAAAGCTCATATGACGTGGGTTCATCAAGGAATAACGTTTACGCAAAGGAAGTTAAGGCCAGAGACATGGTGACCAGACTATTCTACAGATGATGTCAAATACGTAAAAGATTTAAAATGGGCATTGAAAAAAATAAATGTAAACATTTCTTCCTAGATCGTTGCTAAGCTATCGGATCATACCACATACTAGAAGATCAAAACATCCGTCCCACGAGCAGGGGTAGACAAATTAGTGCCCTATTGATTTTGTTTTATGCTACTTACTAAAATCTGTGGTATAAAAAGAATAATGATTCAGATTTACTAAAGGCAAGATTGATAATTCAAAGTCGAGAGAACACTATGATAATAGAAGAAAATGGAAAATTCGATATTAACGCAAACAGAACAAGTTAGATTGCAACCTGATAGCGATAAAGATATGTACAGCAACCCTAAAAGTAATGAAGCCGAAAATGACATATCAACGCAAGACAGTGAAATTGGGAGTGAAATTGGGGGCTGAAATTGGGAGCTGAAAAAACTCTGAAAACGGACACTTGTTTATCCACGAGAAGAGCCCGACTGGACATTTTTATTTTGGACTTAATTGACTCACAGTTTATTTTGGCACGAGTGATGCGCCAGGCCACTCAATGGTGACGAACAAATTGGATGGTAGGCTGTTCAAAAGTCATCCGGGGATCGCTCGGAACCATATAATATAGCAACCATTTCCTCCTCAACACGATAAACATTCTGAGTTGTGGCCTTTTTTTTAAATTTTCATTCTCCTATGTTGGTTATAAAAATACAGAAACGCGATTAGACTTCAAATAAATTGTTAAAAAAAAACATTAAAGAAAGACGCTATTCAACGAAACAAAATATCACTCGCCATGACATTTGACGAGAAAATATTGGACAAGAAAGTAGACTGAAAAAGATAAACTAACCAATTTAAAGAGATACATAATAAGAAATATTCGATTGACAGATGATAAAATTAAAGAAATAAAAAAGAATTAAAACCAGAATAGCTGAATAAAGGAGTATTATGCTTAAATAATGCATTGTACATTTATAATTACAAAAAAGAGATGGCTATTTCTATTTTTTGTTTTAGTTATTTAATAGATACTGTTGTTGGTACTGCTTCATGAGTGGGGAAGAGCTGAAGGTCTATAGAAAAGAGGAGTTGAAAATTCTAATTTCTTACTATGGACATCAGCAAACCCACAAACGGACTGAGGATGGAGAGAATTGCCAGATTACTAAGCAGCCCCTCATCAATCCTGTTCAGTCTCGACTGGAGTGGGACCTACTGAAGAAATTTACCAAAGCTCAGCACTACCTCAGGGCCAGCATATAGATACTTTGGGCGTGGGTAACAAAATATCATCTAAAAGACTTCCTTAACCTTAGCATTTTGCTCCAGAAGTTGAGCAAAATACTAACAAACAGGAGAATCTCACTGGAAACAAAGAAAAGAGTGCTGGACTGCTACGTGATGTCAATTCTTCAATACGGCAGCGAATGCTGGATACTATCATCGAAAATGAGGACAAAACTTGAAGCAGCGGACATGTAGTTCTATAGAAGGATGCTGCGGATATCGTGGACTGAGCATGCAAGCAACGATGAGGTGTTGGAAAGAATGGCAACAAAGAAGAAATTGATATTGAGCATCAGGAAAAGATAACTGAAGTTCCTGGGATACGCAATGAGGAAGGAGAGCTTGGAGAACCTGATACTGACTGGTCAGATAGAAGGAAAGAAAAACAGATGAAGGCAGCGGATAACATATTTGCAGGGCCTGATCAGGTGTTTGACGGAACGGGGGTTGACAGGAGTAACAGGAATAAAAATACTAGGAGCCACTAGGGATAGGGAGACGTGGAGAACCATGATCGTCTACGTCCTGAAGGGACACGGCACATAGAAGAAGAAGAACCAATGTAAGAAGATACATAATAAGAAATATTCGATTGACAGATGATAAAATTAAAGAAATAAAAAAGAATTAAAACCAGAATAGCTGAATAAAAGAGTATTATGTATAAATAATGCATTGTACATTTATAATTACAAAAAAGAGATGGCTATTTCTATTTTTTGTTTTAGTTATTTATTAGATACTGTTGTTGGTACTGCTTCAGTTAATCAGATTAGTTTTTAATTAATTAAAAAAATATTATTTTTCTTGCTATCATCATTCGTTCTTTTAACGAAATTAATTGTCTAAAAGAAATTTAAAGAAAAAAGAAAAGGTTAATGTTAAATACTGTTACTAACTCACGGAAAGTGTTAAGAATTCAGTGACCTCATGGCTAATAGCTGTAGATATTTATTCTCGTGGGGACTTCCTTTGTAATTTGACTACCTTTGTGGAACAGTGGCTATCGACTCGAAACGACAAATCGGAGTGCCGAGTTCGAATTTCAGTTGAATTCCTTGCATTCACTTTAGCACTAATAAACTTGGGAAAGGTATTAATTCGTGTATTCTCTCCAGTAATGGGGTAAATAATAGGACAAACTGGGTTCTATAGCCTTGGCTGGCAACCAGTCTACCGCAGAAAGTCTACTGCGGGATAATCTTCTGCCCATTCAGTCGTGTCTCTTTCGAGGCATGATCACGTATGGCACTTAACTGACTGACTGAGTATAATAGTTAGAAACATAATTAAAAGTTTTACTGTGCATAAAGTGGAGGATCGGTTTTCTATTGTTATGAAGTTATAAACTGATCCCCCACTAACTATATTTAATATAATAATCTAATATAATCTATCTCTTCTCCCTCCAGCTATGATTTGAATAGCAAGACATATTGGGTTCTATAGCCTTGGCTGGCAACCAGTCTACCTCAGAAAGCAATGGAAACCTACTGCGGGATAATCTTCTGCCCAGTTAGTCATGTCTCTTTCGAGACATGATCGCCCAAGAGTGTATCACATATGGCACTTAACTGACTGACTGAGTATAATAGAAACATAATTAAAAGTTTTACTGTGCATAAAGTGGAAGATCGATTTTCTATTGTTATGAAGTAATAAACTGATCCCCCACTAACTATGCTTAATATAATAATCTAATATAATCTATCTCTTCTCCCTCTAGTTATGATTTGAATAGCAAGACATATTGGGTTCTATAGCCTTGGCCTGGCAACCAGTCTACCTCAGAAAGCAATGGCAACCTACTGCGGGATAATCTTCTGTCCATTCAGTCGTGTCTCTTTTGATGCAGGATCGCCCAAAGCGTGTATCACGTATGGCACTTAACTGACTGACATCTCTCTGTACCGAAGGGCTTTTCTCCTCTTAATCTCCTTGGTAGTTCTGGGAGGTTTTGGGTCCTCACTATCTTCCTTCCTCTTCCTCAAAGATTGTTAGATATTGAAGATCGTTATCTTTTCCTTCTTTAATTAAAATCAGTTATTTGTCATACGTAGTACACGATTAGGCGATCATGTCTTAAAAGAAACATGACTGATTAGGCAAAAGATTTTCCCGCAATGGGTTGCTATTACATTCTGTGGTTTACTAGTGCCAACCAAGGCTATAGAATCCAAACTGTCCTGCTATTTAACCCAAAGCTGGAGGAAGAAGCGACGGATTAATACCTTTCCTAATTTGCATGTAAGGGAATTCAATGACTTCAACCTGAATTCGGCTCTCCGATTTCTCGTTCCGAGCCGATATCCACTGCACCCCAACGCACATCATTTTATTAAGATACAAAAGAGAAATAACACATTGACAGATGGTGTAATTAAATAAATAAAAACAACTACATTTTTGTGAAAACCTATATGAGGGCAGTTGTTCTCTCTTGTCGCAAAAAAGATCCTTTATATATACTTCCCATCTCTGGAGTATTTCCTCTTTCTCTAATATGATTGTACCATCCTTGGATTTTATGCATCCAGTTGAGGAGCAGGTTTTTTTGTCCTGTCAGTTCTCTTATCTCTTTATGCATCTCTGCTTTATTGGTCCTAAAGATAGCGGAAGAGTGTGACAAAAAAGGTCTACAAATAAACTTTAAGAAAACAGAGTGCATGGTCGTCAGCAAAAGGTACAACCCAAAATGCCAAATACAGGTGGGGGATACAAGAATCAAGCAAGTACAAAATTTTAATACCTAGGAAGTGCTATAACAGGAGATGGAAAGTGCAACACAGAGATTCGAAGGCGAATTGGCATGGCAAAGGACGCGTTCCAGAAGCTGAGCAAAGTACTAACACACAGGAAAATCTCACTAGCGACAAAGAAAATTGCTATGTGATGTCAGTTCTTCAATACAGCAGTGAATGCTGGACAATATCATCGAAAATGAGGACAAAACTGGAAACAGCGGAAATGTGGCTCTACAGAAGGATGCTGCGGATATCGTGGACTGAGCATGCAAGCAACGATGAGGTGTTGGAAAGAATGGCAACAAAAATAAAATTAATACTGAGCATCAGGAAGAGACAAGTGAAGTTCCTAGGACACGCAGTGAGGAAGGAGAGCCTGGAGTACCTGATACTGACTGACCAGATAGAAGGAAAGAGAGACAGAGGAAGTCAGCGGATAATATATTTGCAGGGCCTGATCAGATGGTTGACGGAACGGGGATTGACAGGAGTAACAGAAACAAGCATACTAAGAGCCTTAAGGGATAGGGAGACGTGTAGAACCATGATCGCCTACGTCCTGAAGGGACAGGGCACATAGAAGAAGAAGATATGAGGGCGAGTAATCTGACATACGAACAAACTCCTACACAAATAATGGACTTTCAGTTCCTCACAACCAGGACAATTCCAATGATTGCCCCATGAATTGTTTCTTTAACTAAATGCCCAATCATACATCTAAAGCAAGAAAAGTCAAATTGTTCTCGTGACGAGTACGAACTCGTTATGACTGCATTCTATGAAGCGTTGCACAAACTTCAGAAAAACATCACTCGCCAAGCATGACATTTGACGAGAAAAGATTGAACAAGAGAGTACATTGAAGAAAATAAACTAACCAAGGTAAGAAGATACATAATGAGAAATAATCGATTGAAAGATGGTAAAATTAAAGAAATACAAAGAACTGAAATCAGAATAGATGAATCAACTGAACATGGAAGTGAACAAGAAATGGGCATTAAAAATATTGAGACCAGACAAACCACAAGTCATAATAAAGAAACTTTTTCTTCATTTTCTTTTTCTTGAAAGTCAAACCAATTATACACAGGCTACGCGTCTTAAGTTCTTTGAAATTGGAAACAATTCTCTACCATTCTCTTGGTAATGAAGTCATCAGCGTACACAACACAACTTGATTAAAAGCAAAGAGAAGAGGATGTTAAAAAAAAGATTCTTCTTGTCTACTTGCTATTCCATATAAAATGGGTATCTAAATTATAAAACAATTCAATAACAATAGACAACTTTTTCTGAAGTAGTACTAAAAAAGCTCAAAATGACACAACCGATCACTGGCCGAACATCACGAAAAACAATCGAATATATGTAACAATCTAATTCTTCTTCTATGTGCCCTGTCCTTTCAGGACGTAGGCGATCATGGTTTTCCACGTTTTCCTACATCTGGTGGCTCTTAGCACGCTTTCTCCTGTTATACTACGTATGTCATCCCCCTGCTCAGGCCCTTCAAATATGTTATCCGCTGCTTCTCCCTGTCTCTTTTTCCCTCTATATGACCTGTTAGTATCAGTTTCTCCAAGCCCTCCTTCTTCATTGCAAGCCCCAAGAACTTTAACTGTCTCTTTCTGATGCTCAGTATAAATTTCCTTTTCGTTTCCATCTCTCTCTCTCTCTCTCTCTCTCTATCACTCTCTCTCTTCATCTCTATCTCATCCACCTGCTCAGGCTCTTCAAATATGTTATCCGCTGCTTTTCCCTGTCTCTTTTTCCCTCTATCTGGCCTGTCAGTATGAGGTTCTCCAAGCCCTTCTTCCTCATTGTATGCACCAGGACCTTTACTTGTTTCTTCCTGATGCTCAATAATAATTTCCTTTTCGTTTCCATCCTTTCCAATACCTTATCATTGCTCAGATGCTCGGCCCATGATACCTCAGCATTCTTCTGTAGAACCAAATTTTCGCTCCTTCAAATTTTTCCTTCGTCTTCGATGATATTGTCCAAAATTTACTGCCTTATTGAAGAACTGACATCACATAGTAATCTTCTTTGTTTCTAGTGAAAGTTTCCTGTGTCTTAGTAGTTTACAGCTTCTGGAACGCGTCCTTTGCCATGTCAATTCGCCATCGGATCTCTGTGTCGTACTTTGCATATCCTGTTAGAACACTTCCTAGGTATTTAAATTTATGTACCTGCTTGATTCTAGTATAACCCACCTGTATTTGGCATTTTGGGTTGTTCTTTTTACTGATGACCATGCATTCAATTTTCTTGCAGTTTATTTGTAGTCGTTTTTTTGTCCCTCTCTTCAGCTACCTTCTGTAGGCCTTGTAGTTTCCTTTCCGTGTCTGCAATCAGCACTGTATCATCTGCGTATCTTATGTTGTTCAATCTCTAGCCTCAGATTACAAATCCTGGCATAGCATCTAGGCTCTTCAAAATATTCTTGCTGTACAAGTTGAACAGATCCGATGAAAAGACATATCCTTGCCTTATGCCCCTGTTAAATATCTAAATATAGGTATTTTAACCTCTTTTGTCACATATTTGTCTTTTTAAACATATTTTAGGTTTTTATTTTGATGTTGCAATATGCGTGTTGAAATAAAAGCTACTAGCTAACCACACCTAAAATCGATTATCCCGTATAGTAACTATGGTTTGACTGTTTTTGTCACAACCTGAGATTGATGTTTTTATCATGCAAGACAAGATTAATTCTTTTACATTAACCCTATGTGAAATTCTAAAATAAAGGGCGCCTGTCTGCGCAAATACTGGAACTGAGCGCTCGCGAAGACATAGTTAAGAACCATTGATTTAGCTTAAGAGATTGAAACAAAAGACTGAAAGAATATTAAAATAAAATAAAATATTACAAGAAACTAGAAAAATATAACATCGATAAACTGTTAAATAGGAGACAAATAAACTTTTATAAAGATATTAAAAAAAAAATATTGTCCACAAATGTAGATGCAAAAAAAAAAAATATGGGAAGAATACATATTAAAATGAAATTAAACAACTTCAAAATTCTTAATCTTTTTAAGTATTTGTCCGCCTAAAAAATCCAGAATACATCTCAATTTTCGTTTTTTTCCTGGACCGGCGCCATTTTGCGTTGCCAGTGAATTTAACGAACCAATCAGATAGCAGCATTCCACTTGTCTTGAAATCACGCTAAATTAGGCAGAAGCTGTTACACGTCTTCTGTATAAGTCGCAGTCGACAGAAAGGATTTGAGGGTCAGATTGAATCTAGAGAGTTAAGTAAAGTAGTTCTCTACATCTTCTGTTTTGTTCTGGGTTCAATGGCCAGTCATGTGGTGGATTTAAAAATTTTATACATATACGAATGCGTCAACACTATGCAGAATTGTTAGATACGAGCTAAATATCCCCTAGTAGAAGGCTCGGGAGCCATAAGTTGTAGATTTTAAATCAGAAAATTGTTATGAAGAGGGGATTTTATGATATAATTGAAATAGGAGTTGGTAGGTAGGGAAAGTTATGAAAAGAATGAAGTCCTAGTGTGTTTAATGGTGTATCAATTGCTTAAGGATCACTTAATGTGAAATTTAATTTACTTTAGAGTTTTAATGTAATAAAAATATGATATGTTACACTTTTATGATTGAATACATGATAGATGGTACTCAGCTTTTGTCTATATATATATGTTTTTATGATCAAAATTACTAGAGGCCGTGACTTGTGTGTCATATGTTATAGCTTTATGTAAATTATATTTGGGAATATAGTTTGATTTCATAATGAAATTGTAGAATATGTTATAGCTTTATGGAAGTTATATTTTTTAACACAGTTTGATTTCTTTAAGAAATTGGGGAATATTGTATTTTTTTAAAATCATTTTTTCACCCCGAGCAAAGCAGAAATGCCACTGATGAGCGGGGGGTTACATAACTGTAACAAGATTAATTAAAAAAGAGTGAGGAGTACAAACTACTTAGAAAGGAGCAATAGAAAGCTGAGAATGCAGTTGCGATGACAGATACATAGGTGGAGAGAAAGGGAAGGATATACGGGGGTGGGAAGAGAGCTAGAGTCCAGTGGTTAATAGATAAGTATTGACATTGCATTTAAATTTCTGGAGGTTGTAGCCGTCAGGAAAGCAAGAATACGGGAGCGAGTTTCACAGGGGGGAAGTGCGAGAGAAGAAGCTACAGGAGTAGAATTGTCGTCTGCATTTGGCTAACCTGACTGTGAATGGGTGGGACCCAGTTATGATTTAATATCATGAAAGAGGTTTTTCATGTTGGTTGTTTGGTTGTTGATTTTGCTTAGCGGAATATAAACCTCTATGGGTTTAAATATTTTGAATGCTATTGCATATCTTCAACTACAAAGAATTGGTATTGTTGATTAGTTTTACTATAAATATGCATATTCATAATTTCATAGTGTTCCTTTTTATACTTGAGGGCTTAAATGTTTGCATGTTGCTAAGGCCCTTAATAAGTTAATACCGACTCGAATATGGGTAGGCCTGCAAACAACAGCAATTAATAAGTAATTCCATGCTCCACGAAGACTCAATCTTCCGATCAGGTGTCTTGCTGCGGATTTAGACGAAAAATGGAGTATGACTGGCCTTTTGGACTGAAGCTACTCAGTCTTCATTTGCCTTTCTTGATAAGATTCAAATGTGATGATAAATTATACCCCGACTACAAGTTCTTATCAACAGCCGAATGGTCCCAATCACCACTTTCACTATTTCCATGGCATCCTTGGATATCTCTAAAGCATTCGACAGAGTTTGGCATGCTGGTCTTCTATGCAAACTGCGGAGCTATGGTATAGCTGGAAAATTGTTTGAACTAATCCAGTCATTTCTATCTAACCGCACATTGAAAGTGGTATTAAACGGACATGCCTCCCAGAGCTACCATACGAACGCGGGTGTCCCTCAAGGCTCTATCCTAGGTCCTACGCTCTTTCTGATCTACATTAATGATCTCCCAGATACCATAAGATCCCAAGTAGGTATGTACGCCGATGACACCACAGTTTACTCTCGCCTAAATCAAAAATCTGGTGTGGGCGACAAAGTTAACCTTGCAGCCGAGAATGGAAAGGACCTCCAATCCGTAGTGGGCTGGGGTAAGAAATGGCTCGTAAATTTTAATGTTTCTAAAACGAGGCTACTATCAATTAACCATCATAGACAATCGCACCTACCTCCCATTAGCATGGACCAGGCTTGCCTCCCAGAGAGTAAAACACTGCGCCTCCTTGGTCTCACACTTTCAGCGGACCTCAAGTGGAATGACTATATCGAATCCATTGCTAATGAAAGACGGTTCTCTGTGCAGGGCCCGGAGGTATTTTCCGTCTGAATCTATCCTGCATATTTATAAATCTACCATCCGCCCGTGCATTGAATACTGTTGCCATATCTGGTTGGGTGCCCCTGCTATTCTCCTTGGGCTTCTCGACAAGGTACAGCGGAGGGTCTGTAATGAGATCGATACTCACTTGGCAGACCGCCTGCAGTCTCTCTCTCACCGGCGCGACGTGGCTTCCCTGTGTCTCTTCTATAAATATTTTCATTGCTTCTGCTCCGATGAACTTAGATCACTGGTGCCCGCTAGGTTCGAATTTGCACGAGGTACTAGATTAGCAACTAGATCCCACCATTTTACAGTGAAACCGATAAAATGTAACCGCAATTTCTACTCCAACAATTTCTTTTCTCGCACTTCCCAGCTGTGGAATTCCCTTCCACATGAATGCTTCCCCGACGGCTACAATCTCCAGGAGTTTAAATGTAAGGTCAATAGACACCTCCTAACACACTAACTCGCTTCCATTCTTTCAAACACTCAATACGGATAGCATTTCTGCTTTGTGGATGAGTAGGATTTTTTCCACAACCCGACAAACTTAACCTGTAGGATTAAACCTTATATTTCTTGCATGAATTTGTTGCCTTTTCTTAATTGTATAAATGTAAGTTAATTTTTATTTAAAGGTTTGTCAATCAATTTCAGAAAGTATTGACAGACACCTCCTAACACACTAACTCCATTCTCTCAAACACTTTTCCCATCTACCCAACCCTCATCCTTGGTATCCTTACCCATCTATCACCTTTCTTCTGACATTTCCTATATCTAACCACTCTTTCTCTTTATCTTCCCCTATATAACCCCATGCGCAATAGTGGCAGTGGAATGCCTTGCTTGGTGTGAAATGATTAAAAAAAACAATTCATATTATTTAGCTGGCAAAAAAGGAGGGGAAATATTACTCTCCTTTTTTGTGTCTAATTATATTTGTTTCTTTTGAATATCCTTCTTCTTCTTCTTCTTCTTCTATGTGCCCTGTCCCTTCAGGACGTAGGCGATCATGGATCTCCACGTCTCCCTATCCCTTGTGGCTCTTAATATGTTTGCTCCTGTTGCTCCTGGCAACCCCCGTTCCGTCATCCACCTGATCAGACTCTGCAGATATGTTATCCGCTGCCTTCCTCTGTCTCTCCTTCCTTCTATCTGACCAGTCAGTATCAGGTTCTCCAGGCTCTCCTTCCTCATTGCATGTCCCAAGAACTTCAGTTGTCTCTTCCTGATGCTCAGCATCAATTTCCTTTTTGTTGCCATTCTTTCTAACACTTCGTCGTTGCTTGTATGCTCAGTCCACGATATCCGTAGCATCCTTCTGTAGAACCACATTTCGGCCGCTTCCAGTTTTTTCCTCATTTTCGATGATATTGTCCAGCATTCACAGCCGTACTGAAGAACTGACATCACGTAGCAGTCTAGCACTCTTTTCTTCGTTTCTATTGAGATCTTCCTGTGTGTTAGTATCTTGCTCATCTTCTGGAACGCGTCATTTGCCATGCCAATTCGCCTTCGGATCTCCGTGTCGCACTTTCCATCTCCTGTTAGAACACTTCCTAGGTACTTAAATTCGTGGACTTGTTTGATTCTGTTATCCCCCACCTGTATTTGGCATTTTGGTTGTATCTTTTGCTGATGACCATGCACTCAGTTTTCTTAAAGTTTATTTGTAGTCCCTTCTTGTCACTCTCCACTGCTACTTTCTGTATGAGATCTTGCAGTTTCCTTTCCGTGTCCGCAATCAGTACTGTATCGTCCGCGTATCTTATGTTGTTCAGGTTGTGGCCTCCAATAATAAATCCTGGTGTGTCATCTAGGATCCTCAAAATATTCTCGCTGTATAGGTTGAACAAATCCGGTGAAAAGACACATCCTTGTCTTACGCCTTTTTCTATCTTTGTGTATCTACTGAGGTCGTTACCTGTCCGTATTGCTGCCAGTAGAGATTCTTGATTATTCTTATATCTTTGCCGAAAATGTCGAGGTTGCCTATCATTTCCATCAATTCTTTGTGTCGTATTTTGTCGAATGCTTTCGCGTAATCAATGAAGCATAGGTACAAGTCTTTCTTTATTTGTAATGCCCTTTCAGAGAGCTGAATATCCTAGGTAGACTAATTTTTGCTTAAAACTGCTTTTGAGGGCATCATTATAGGGAGTTTCATTTTCATCAAACATTTTATTATTGGAGATTGATTTATTGATCCTGGTATTTACAGTGGCTGAGTTGTCTTTGTGATAGGGTTTAAAAGTGTCATTTGAAAGCCTTATAGTAATATCTAAAAATTAACTATTTTAAGCTTGGATTAATTTTCTATTTTAAACCCGAGTAATTTGAAAGCCCTGATGATTTTGTATTCGAGAGCATAGTCGGTCAATCTAATTAAGGATGTCAATAAGCCTGTCATCTTTATACAGACCAATCTGTTAAAATATAGCTACCAACGAAAACTGCAAACGTAATCAAATGAACCCATAGAGATATCGAAATTTTCACAGAGGATTTAAATATATGTGTAATTATTATTGATTAATAACGACATTTTAGAAGCTAGTACAATCTTGGATTCCTGATCAGTAATTTCTACATAGTTTTTCGCGAAATTCATACTATCTAATAACATATCTTTAGATATAGAGAGGTAGAAATCTATAATATCCAACTGAATAAAAATGGCCTTTTCTTTGTTTTTAATATTACTGAACCATTTAATTGTTTCAGAAGAATATTTTTCACATATTGTTAAAATATTATTTTTAAACGCATTCCTTCAGTGGCACTTGGTCTTTCTATTGGGTGAACACAAGTATAAATAATATTCGAGGATTATAGATTTACGTACTACATATCGTACAGTTTCAATTGCTTATAGATCATTTAATGCTGAAATTTAATTTACTTGGGAGCTTTGAGGTAATAAAAAATATGATTTGTTATTCTACTTTCACAATTCAATATATGGTAGATGATATTCAGCTTTTATCCATATATATGTTTGTGTGAACGTAATTACTAGAGGTTTTGATATGTGTGTCTTATGTTATAGATTTTTTTAAGTTATATTTTGGAACACAATTTGATTTCTTTATAAAATTTGTAGAATATTATTTTGTTTTTTTTTATCATGAAAGGGTTCTTTTGTATAGATTTATTTTGTGCATTCTATATCTCTCTATTTCATTCAGATTCATTGGTTTTCACATTAGCAGGCCTCTCTTCGGTATAGTTATTGCCTTTAGTCAAAAATTGTTCATGTTTGTAAATAGCCATTACTGTTTTGTGTGTGACGTTTATAGGTCTAAAGTGAATATTGTCATTCAGAAAATTGGAAATGCAAATGTGACATTTGTGTAATCTAGGACTCGCTATTTCATTTCCCGCAACAGCGGTATTAACAGAAGAAGATCAATTCCTTAGTCAAAATATTGATACCAATATTAACGAATGAATTTATCTGAGCCATAATTACTGTTTTGTATACTGGAAACTGTTTTGTATCCGGATGTATATTGTAGTGCAGTGGATATAGGCTTGGAGCGATAAATCAGAGAGCCGAGTTCAAATTCAAGTTGAATTTGTTGCATTCACTTATGCGAGAAATGTATCAATTCATATCTTCTTACTCCAGTTATGGGTTAAATTTCAAGACAATTTGGATTCTATAGCCTTGGTTGGCAACCAATCTACTGCAAAAACAATGGCTGATACTTGAAACAGCTTTCAAGTTAAGCAGCTTTTGTTGTGTTGTAAAAATTGGCAAGCCTGTTGTTGTAGGGTATTACCCACATAAGATAATGGACTCGTCATAGGACTATATGTAGCAGAGGGTTATTAACGCTCGGTGTGTTGCTGAGACTCTTCAACTATAACACTGTCAGCTCTCTGCTTCCGAGCAGAGAGCACAAACCCAGTCGTGGTTCCGCCGAAGGGTAGAACCACGACTGGGCAAAAATAGACAGACATATTTTTGGCCCGGCTATATGGCCGGGAATACCCACATTAAAATGACCATGTGTCACATCCGGCCTTGCGTGGGAAGGCTAGTAAATACAGTTGCTGAGACTCTGCGCTGGCAGTTGCCTCTGCAACTATGACACTGTCAGATCTCTGCCTTCGGGTAGAGGGCGCTCTCTGCTTCCGAGCAGAGAGCAATAACCCAGTCAGTGGTTCCGCCGAAGGATAGTAGCACGACTGGGCAAAAATAGACAGACATTTTTTGGCCGGGCCATATAGCCCGGAAATCCCAGTCATAACTGATCATGTGTCACATGTTGCCCTTACTGGGAGGGACAACTAAATGTAATTGCTGAGATTCTGTTGGTACCTCCGAAGAGTAGAATCACGACTGGGGAAAGATAGACAGATATTTTTGGCCTGGAAAGACCCACATTAAAAAGACCTTTGTCACATCTTGCCTTACGTGGGAAGGTTGGTAAATATCATTTCTGAGACTCTGTGGGCACTCTAGTAGCGTTCACTGACTGATTTACAGTACAGTATTCTTTTTTGACTTTCCTATGTGTATCTCTTGTATCCTTGTATTGTTTTGTCTAATGTATGTCTAAACCTACATTGGCGTTTATCTTACTATTGATGGTCCTAATTTAGGTCCACATCACCTGTCTTACTAGATCAGTTACGACCGAGTAGTAAGCTTCACTGGGTGATCCACACTTTAGTTATCATGTGTCATATTTGGGCACTTGGACGTGGTGTAATGGTTAACAAGTTTGTTTCGCCAGAACTATTATGGCTCAGTAGGGAGTTCTATACTCATTCGGTACTCTATGTATTCGACCTTGTGGCACATATAAGCTAGACTTACTAAATCCGTTGGCCCTTTGACATTGTGTAATGATTAGCAAGCTAGATCATTTACAACTGTTTAGTGAGTTCGATTCTCTTTACGTGTTCCATATTTTCGGCCTACTCTTAGAACATTTTTAGGCGCAGTGTAATGGCTAACAAGCTTGCTTCGCTAGAACAATGACTTTTGAGGTCGATCCTCACTGGGTGCTTCACATTTGCAATCTCGTACCACACCTAAACACCGGTGAGAAAATCAGCATAATATTCAAGTTAAAAAAACACTTGGTGTTATTAATAAATTGTAAAAGGCCTAGATTATTATAAGCAATTGTATACAAGATCTGAATTAGTTAGGTGCCATATGTGATACTTGCTCATGCGATCATGTTTCTTTTGAGACTGGGCAGAATAATTTCTCGCAGTAGGTTGCCATTACTTTCTGCGATAGACTAGTTGCCAAAAATAAAAAGCTATAGTACTCAAACTGTCCTGCCATTTAACTCATAGCTGGAGGGAGAAGAGATAGATTATATTACATTATTATATTAAGTATAATTTGTGGGGGATCTGTTTATTACTTCATAACAATAGAAAACCGATCCCCCACTTTATGCCCAATAGAAGTTTTAATTATATTTCTAACTATTATAAGCAGTCAGTCAGTTAAATGCCATACGTGATACACGCTTTGGTCTATCATGCCTCGAAAGAGACATGACTGGGCAGAAGATTATCACGCAGTAGGTTGCCATTACTTTCTGGGGTAGACTAGTTGGTAACGAAGTCTATGGTACCCAATCTGTTCTGCCATTTAACTATTTTCTGGCTTTAAATAAAATGTAAAGAGTGATAAGCCGTATAAAACAAATCAATCTTGATTTGCGTGCGGGAGAGTAAAATAGTCTAAAATTTAGTTTAAATAATTTGCAAATGATTGTCAATGATAGTTGCTGGTGTCAGCTCGTCCATTATACACATTTTGCACCTCCATTGTCATTATTACCGCTGGAACTCTGGGTTGTTTAATATTAATCAGCGATAAATATCAACTCGTTATTCTCCTGACCGCTAGTGTCAATGCAATACCAATTTTAACGACGCAATAATAGATCCTACTTTCAAAGTTTTCCTTCAGGTCGATACATATTGAGAGGTTATCGATAAGTTTATATTAGGATTATGGCAACTTATTATCATTCAGTAAACTTAAGGACCTGAACGTGTCTATTACACTTTCCCATGGCTTCGGAAGTGCTTATCTTTGGTGACTGAATGTTATTCATTGTACTATTATTCTTAATGTATTCAACTTTATTCTTTTACTTACACTAACCTTCTGATCAATGATTCGGTCTTTGAGCAGACAACCCTTCGGAACAGAATATTCTTCTACGCATAATAGTAATATTATCTATTTCCCAACAAAAATATTTGGTAGTCATTGATCGAACAGTCAGTCTTATTTTTGTTTGAAATCTATAAAATCCTCCATTTAAAACAATATCTTTTGAAAATATATTTCTCAAGACAAGTATCTGTTACGCCTTCCATTTGACGTAGAATGGAATGTCAACATCTTGATTGTGTCATTATTTTATTTTCGAAATATTTGTGCTATACATTTTAGTTTTTTACTACTGTTAATTGTCATAAAGTGCGTGGTCCTGGGTATGACGGTAAACTGCAACCGGCAGCAAGACCTGAAGGAAGGTTTTGGAGAGCATGAAACCACCTCATAATTGCTGTTGTTCCCAGGTCCACTATGACCCGGAGTGTTAGCACCTGTTAGTATCCCAGCTATGAGCAAATAAGTAACCCCTAAAGAAGGTCAAAACACTATGAAAGTATAAAATAGACGTTTATAAAAATATATACATTTTGAAAAAAAATATTACTAATAATACATTTAACTCTTACCATAACACATTTTCGAAGGAAAAATATTCTCAGCAAAACATTTTTGAATACGAGAGTAGAAGACATTTTCAGGTTTCTAAAATAAAAGAAGAATAAAAGCAAAAAGATTTCATTAAAATCTGACTAAATCAAACTTTCTACTATAATCAAACATAATAAAATAAACCCTACCTTTTTGGCATTAAATTACATACAGAGGTGGATACGTCGTTAAACAAAACTCAAACCTCAAAGTGCGATGTTTTGTTATTTGGTATGGTTATTCTTTGATGTAGTAACGTCAATCCACATACACACACAGAGACAAAGTTCCATTTATAAATAGGTTTAGATAGATAGATGCTGATAGCAAACACAAAAGGAAAACAAGACCTCCTACATAAAGTAGTTTAAGAAAGCGGATAGAAAGCACTATATATAAACAACAGAAAACTGAATAAATCTTCATCAGTAAGAAGAGTAGTCCAAAATGCCAACTACAAGCCGGGGGGACTAAAATCATGCAAAGGCAGAAATTTAATACCTGAGATGTTTTCAAACAGAGGACGAAAAATGCAACACTCAAATTCAAAGGTGAATTGGCATGGTCAGGGATGTATTTCAGAAGCTCATTAGAATATTCAGAATCAAGAAAATGTCATTGGAAACAAAAAAGAAGACTACTAGATTATTACGTGATGTCTATCTTTCAATATAGCAGCGCATGTTGGACAACCTCAGAAAAAATGGAAGATCTCAAACCGAATGGTGGTTCTACAGAAGGATGCTGAAGAAATTATGAACCGAACATCTCGAAGATTTTGAGAGGATGGTAACGAAATGAAATCTAATACTTAAAATCAGGAAAAGACAGCTCAAGTCTTGAGGACATGTAATGAGGAAGGGCAGCTTCGAAAATCTGATACTCACAGGACATATATAGGGAGAAACAGGGAAGTATCAAGTTACATATTTGATGGGCTTGAGTAAATGGATAGCAGAGAAGGATTTGAGGGAGGTAATAAGAGAAAGGGTGTTACGAGTTACAAGAGAGGAATATGTGTAAGACCATGATCGCATATGTATTGAAGGGACACGGCACATTAAAAAAAAAAACTTTTTTGGGACCCTCAGCCTTGACTTGCAGAAAGGTTGTTTTCCACCATTGATCTTAGGAAACTGTTGTATACCATGCAGCTTGATATAACATTGATATCAATATCTCTATCTGAAATTACTTTTTTAAAAACGACTTCAGCTTTCGTGTTAATGTTCAGTTTTGTATATTGAGGTATTTTTAAAGTGTTTAATATTTAATTATTTCAAATCCTATATTTTTATGGAGGATTAAGCTGCCATCACAGCGTTCATTTACACTCCAGATCGTAGTTTCTGTTTTTGAACTTTTACTGCGCCTTGTATGTAGTATTGTTTGACGAAGTGTGGTTGGTAGTACAATGAATGACCACTTGGATCTGTTCTCGCCGATTGCTCTACGCGGAGACCGGAACGCTGCTTCACTCGGGGCTCGGTTCCCTGTGCACCGTAAAGAATATCGCTTTTTCTCGAACACAGGTGTGTTCATGAGTCTCAAACACTTAACTGTCGTGAAACCAAAAGTTGGCTCTTTTTAGGCGTCTTCGGTCTCGGGCAAGAAACCGAGATTTCTCGCATGTTACAGTGTCGCTTTCGCAGATGACGCATGCGCCGTATCATTTCAAAATTACCTTGCATAAGCTTGCCTCGCCGTTCCATGACATCTACAAAAGCATGCGCAGAATCCGCCTCCTCTTACTTCGGCGAGGTACGCCTCCGCCATAGTAACGACTTATACGTCTAAGACAATAAGCTAAAAGCAGTTAAATGTAATAACAAATTGGAGGCAAGATAAGTCTTACAAATGCGTTATTGGGTTTGAAAATGGCAGTCAGATCAGACTGCTTATTTATAGTAATTGAGGCAGGTCTTTTTTTTTCAGAAAATAATAATCATCAAGTGAGGTAACGCCTGTTCGTCACTAGGCTGGTCTCGCTAGACAAGTATCAAAATTACGTTACATCTTGATTCCTAAAAGGTTCGTTTTATTTTTTAGGGTCTGTGTAACGCTCTCGCAAAATAACTTTGTGATATTTTAAATATCTTGCCATTTTATTCACATTCCAGGTCATCCACGTAAAACTGAGAATAAATTCCACGAAGATATTGTAACATGTATTTCTTTTCTAAATGTGTTATTTGCAATTAAAAAATGCAAAAGTAACATTTACACCTTCTATAGATATTGTTAAATACGCTGGTTCTGATATGATATTTGACCAGTGATGAAACTTTTTTCTTATCATTTCATTCCAAGCAAGGTAAGGCTACCGCTAGTGAGCATAGGGTTTATATTCAGCGAAAAGGCTGGGTTCAGTGGGTATTGAACAATGAATAAAAGATAAACGGGATTTAAATAATAGAAGGGCACAGTTGACGTTGTATTTCAATTTTCGGGAATTGTACCAATCAAGAAAGCAAGTATACGGAAGAGAGTTTCACATGTGGCAAGTGCGAGAAAAACAACTATTCAAGTAGAAGTGGCGGCTACATTTAATTATTTCAACGGTAAATGGATGCCGGTGTCGCAGTGCGCTTAAAATTATGTCTTCAGAGCACCAGGGTAAAAATCTCGTGAAAGCAGCTGCCATGAAAATATTTGTAAAAAAGACCGAGGGAAGACACTTTACGTCGATGAGAAAGTGATTTAATTCGAGATGCTAAATCAAGATCGATTACATTGCAGATCTTTCTTTGAATTTTATCGATAAACTCGAGATGAATAGCCGAAACCCCAGATATAACAACAATATTCAACACAAGGACAAATGGTAGATTGAGAAATGTGAAGGTTGAAATCTTACTGGCACGACAAGAACTTCCTAGCAGGAGATTCATATTCGTTGTAGTCGTTCTAACTAATTCAGGTGGGTTAAAATAGCAAGGCCACAGAAAGGCAGTGTATTGCTCTGTAGCAGACCTGCTTCGGCTAAGCTGATGGCAAACTAAAAACCTTCTCTGTGGTGATTAAAAGAGAGCTGTTTTGTTTTGGAAACAATAAAATTTACAAATCATTTCTTACTCCTGTTAACCATTAATTAAGGTCGTTTCAAGAGCATCATGTCGTGAATATGGTATCAAAGATGAGGACAACGGTTCGAACAATGTAAATTGTGTAAATAATACAAACACCTCAGTTCAGAAATATAGACAAATATTTCATTTATTAGATAAAGCATTTCTTATTACTCATACATTTTAATATAAGTATTTTTTTCAGTTTTTTAACGCAGTAGGCAGAAACAAATAAGAGAGTATCGGATTGCTATATGATATCGGTTCTTCAATATGGCAATGAATGCTGGACAATCTCATCGAAGATGAAGGAAAAACTTGAAGCAGCTGAAATGTGGTTCTACAGAAAGATACTGCGGATATCATGGACCGAGCATGTGAGCAATGAGGAGGTTTTGGAAAGGATGGAAATGAAAAGGAAATTAATATTAAGCATCAATTCCAGAAGTTGAGTAAAGTATTAAGAAACAGGAAAATTTCGCTAGGAACAAATAAGAGAGTACTGGATTGCTCTGTGATGTCGGTTCTTCAATATGGCAGTGAATGTTAGACAATCTTATCAAAGATAAAGAAAAAAAATTGAAGCAGCTGAAATTTGGTTCTACAGAAGGATGCTGCGAATATCATGGACCGAGCATGTGAGCAACGGCGATGTTTTAGAAAGAATGGAAAGGAAAAGGAAATTAATACTGAGCATCAGGAAGAAACAACTAAGGTTCCTGAGACATGCAATTAGGAAGGAGACCTTGGAGTACCTGATACTGACAGGCCAGATAGAAGGCAAAAGAGATTGGGAAAAGCAGCGGATAACATATTTGAAGAACCTAATCAGGTCGATGATGGAACGAGTGTTGCATGGTGCAACAGGTGAAAGCGTGCTAAGAGCCACCATGGATAGCCATGATCGCCTACGACTTTAATGACGTGGCACATAAAAGAAGAAGAAGGCAGATCAACATTCGGCGTAAGCTTTTTTTACAGCTATTTTTATTCAGGGTCTTAGGGTTCATGACACTTCACAAATGCCTTTTCTTTTATTATCTGTGTATTGTCATATATTCCTGGTAAATATGAATTCTATTGAATTTGCCGCACCGTTTTAATTCTCCTAGATCGCTTGTCTCCTCAAGTTTAGAGCGTCGGTAAGATCTATATCTATTCAGCATAGCTCTTATTTAACAGATTTGCTGTAATGCTTATAAGTTCGGAACGAAAATTCGGAGAGCCGAGTTCAAATTCAAGTCGAGTTTGTTAATTCTCCACTTTCATACCTTTGGAAAAAGTATGAAATTATCGGGCCTCCTAGTTATGGTTTGAACAGGTTTTATAGACTTAGCTGACAACCAGTCTACCTAAGAAAGAAATGGTAACCCACTGCAGGAATATCTTCTATCTAGTCAGTCATTAAACAAAAGAGATAAGATCGCCATGCGAGTATCATGTATAGCACAATTGATTGAGAGTGGGGCCAGAGAAGAGAAAAGTCTATGCCTTCCCTTGGTAAAAATACCAAGGGAAGTTCAATGGCTGACATGTCACTTACTTCAATGGAGGAATGTACATGAGTTTTGATTCGTGCTTATTATTAAACGCTGGAGCTGGTGGAAATGCGATCAAAAAATAAGATAAATTACTATGAAAGAAAAAATAGTCCCAAAATAAATCTGAAATATAATTTATATTTTAATAGGTGAAATCAATTCTTCTTTAGTAGTACGTGCTGAAATATTATCAGTTCGAACCACTTGCCAAAATCAATATTTTAATGAGCGAATTCAGATTTAAAAAGATTACAACGTGCGTCAGACCGAGAACTTTTCAGCACACCCACGTATGTGTATAAATAAAATTCTTCTTTGGAAACAGCGAAAATTCTTAAAGACGTTATTGCTTTGGAATCATTTGAAGTGCTAGCGATCACAGAATTTAAGAAACTGACAGCCTGGTCAATATCTAGATGAGTGACCGCTTGGGAATACCAGCTGCTATTTTTAGATGTTCGGGTGGTATAAATGTCTAACCGCCACATCGTGTTGAACCACCGGTCGCCTTACGATCACTAAAATTGAGTAACATCGAACATCTCCAGTACCTAAATAGGTGACCGTCTGAGAATGCCAGTTTCTGTAAGGCTGTACTGATGCTATGACTTGCATCCACATCATGCTGAAATTTCCAGAATTATTCAATATATATATATATATTATTATTATTATTATTATTATTATTATTGACTCTCCCGACGTTTTCGACGTATGAGTGTCTAACTCAATTAGACTGCCACACAAAGAATTGTTTTGAGTGGTGAAGGCTTGTGTAGCACCGTCCACACTTTTTGGAACTGCTGATAACAAACAATCGGTGCAGAAGTTCGCCACAGATCGCATGAACAGCAGACCTCAGTCATTTAACCCATAACTGGAGGGAAGGAAGAGATTAATATCTTTCCCAAGGATACCAGTGCGTAAGTCAATGCAGAGCGTTCGACTGGAAATCTAACTCGGCTCACCGATATCTCTTTCCGAGCCGATATCCACTACACCATAACGCACATCCGTCAATAAACGCTTATAGCACCTGGTATTCCCAAGCGGTCACCTAACTAAGTATTGACCAGGCTAAACGTTGCTTATATATATAAATATATATATATATATATATATATATATATATATATATATATATATACTGTTTTTAGGCAGCAATCTTTTTTTTATGGAAGGTTTATTAAAAATGAAAGAGAGGTGGTGTGTTTAATTTAGTATATAATTTTTCTTAAACTGGCACAATTTTTTCCTTCTACATGTAATATTGATCCATTGCTTGATCACACGTGACACGTATCTGACCATTGAAGCTATGCCTCAATCAGCATACTGTCTCTTGGATTTTTAAATCATTCGTCTTTAATAAATCTCTGGAAAAATTTGTTAACGTGAAACATGTTAAATTAAAGACACTTTTTTCCTACTTGTTCTTTCCTTATTCTATTCATCTTGTCGGATTCCAATCCATGTATTCAACTTATATATATATATATTCATCTTGTCGGATTCCGATCCATATATTCAAATTATATTAATATTGGTTAAATTATTATATAATTTTTCATGTGATGTTATAACTTTTTTCAGAACATAAATAATTAAAGTCTGAATGTTTTTTTTATACAAAAGCTCTACTTTTAGCCATTATCAAGGATAATACAAATTTAACAGAATTTATAGATTATTTTATGTATGTATGTATGTATGTATGCATGTAGTGTTATAAGAATGTTTTATTTTCTAAACATGATCAACACATTGTTACGCTGTTCATAATTGTAATTGTTGAGTGTTAGCTTTTTACTTTTTATAAATATTGCTTCCATTTTTTAAACTTTTTTTTACAAACGGACGATACTATTATAAGATTGTTATCGAATAGTATGTTAGAGATAGATTTGGTAGGTCTCTCTCTGGTAACTATTTTCATGAGAACTAACAGAGTTATTATTTTTAATATAATATATTTTATGTTCTTAAAAGAAAAAATATAACATTATATGAAAAATTATGTAAAACTATAGCACGTTGTGTCTCATTTAAAAAAAAACTTGCATAGATAGATAGATAGATAGATAGATAGATAGATAGATAGATAGATAGATAGATAGATATACTTAATTTTTATTAAAATGACTTATACAAGCATCATATTACAATACAAAAAATATATATTTCAGAACAGTATTGTTCTTCTCTATGTGATTTAAAAAACGATGGTTGAAAATTATTCATTTTAGAAAATATAAAATGAATTCATCGTTATTCAGAATATTAAGGATGGGTGGAGTAAGTTAAACGATATGATTATTAGTGTGTCTGCGTTTTTTTTCTATGTGTCCTGTCCCATCAGGACGTAGGCGATCATGGTTCTCCACGTCTCCCTATCCCTGGTGACTCTTAGTATGCTTCCTTCTTTTACATCTCACAACCCCTGTTCGGTCATCCACCTGCTCATACCCTTCAAATATGTTATCCGCTGCTTTCCCCTGTCTCTTTTCCCGTCTATCTGGCCTGACAGTATCAGGTTCTCTAAGCCCTTCTTCCTCGTTGCATGCCACAGATGCTCACTATTAATTTTCTTTTCGTTTCCATTCTTTCCAACACCTCATCGTTGCTCGCATGCTCGGTCCATGATATCCGCAGCAGCGACCTTTGTGGCTGCTGCGAATATCGTGAACTATTCTATCTGCATTACTTAATCAAAAGTGACAATTCGGTTGAGCTATGAAGTTAGACATTTGGGTTGCATGAAGGACATTTTGTTGTGTTCTACCATAAAAATGATACTTTTAGTTTGTCAGCGGAAGATACATTGTCTGCGGAAGATACAAAATTGAAACATAAATCATTCAAATGTGAAGACATCGAATTTTGACAACTGGTCAGAATTTAGCTTTTTTAAATGTAATTTTTATTCTACTGTATCTGTTAAATTGTTTAGATTATTGTTGTGGAGTAGTTTTCGCAATGAAGGTTATAATCGTGCTATGTCGGTTGCTTACCGACTTAACGTACCCAAAATCTTATTAACTTAGTATTCTTCCACTGAAACCTGACTCATTAATTTTCGGCTAACTACCGACTAATATCAACTGCCTAGTAGTTCTACTGAACTCCAATAGAAGTCTAAAGAACTCCTATGAACTTCCAAAGAACTTCCTGTTAACTCTTATTAATATAGGAGGGAGAGTCCATTATCTGAGGAATAGGTGTGTTTCCCCATAACAGTTATAATTTGAATTAAGTAATTATTGTATACTAAGGTATGTTGGAGTTATGAAAACTAACTATTGTGTGGGTCATTAATTTTAATAAAATAATTTTATGTAATATTAGAGCATAAATTATAAATGAACATTATAATTAAATTTTAAAGACAAATATTTAAGGTGTTTACATTATACTGTCAATTTGTTTCTACGGTTTAGTAGCACATTACTTTTAGGAAAATCAAATTAAATTTATTTTAGAAACAATATTTTAGTATATTTTACTGTGGGTCATTAATTTTAATAAAATAAGTTTATGTAATATTAGTGCATAAATTATAAATGAACATTATAATTAAATTTTAAAGACAAATATTTAAGGTGTCTACATTATACTGTCAATTTGTTTCTACGGTTTAGTAGCACATTACTTTTAGGAAAATTAAATTAAATTTATTTTAGAAACAATATTTTAGTATATTTTACTGTGGGTCATTAATTTTAATAAAATAATTTTATGTAATATTAGAGCATCAATTATAAATGAACATTATAATTAAATTTTAAAGACAAATATTTAAGGTGTCTACATTATACTGTCAATTTGTTTCTATGGTTTAGTAGCACATTACTTTTAGGAAAATTAAATTAAATTTATTTTAGAAACAGTATTTGAGGATATTTTACCGGCTTAAATATTAAAGTATTTCTTATTACAGAAAGTTATATATGCCGCAGGATTCCAACCCGCGTCCGTCATAGAAAAATCTGTTCTTAAACCTGACCTCGTTTTGACATACTCGGCCTGGAAAGCTGACGTCGATATATGTATATGTCTGAAGAAATTATGCATTCAATCATATTACATTGAATTTGATATTATGTTATTTTTTTATGCAATCGAAAATTTAGTTCAATCATTTGAAGATGTGCGTAGTTTTTGGTTCAATTCTAAATATCCATTAGCATTAAATGTAATAGTCTCAGTGCAAATAGCAAAAATTTTAATTAATCAAATCCTTGCAATTTTTTTTCTTCTCAGAAACGTTAGGATTTTAATTTAAATTAACAGGCATCGGATGCAAATGGCGACATGTTCTGAATGGTTTTTCAATCATACGTAAAGCATTTATGGATTTAATTTTTCTAACATTTTTCAGTTAAGAGCCAAATAAATTGATAGCGCCTAAAAGATAAAGATACCTTTATTATATTTTGTAAAATATATTTTCAATTTTCAATTGTCTTTACCCATCATTTATGATGGAATCTGTGCGTATTGCAACATATATTGGCGCAGAATGTAGAATTATTGAAACAAGTACAGATTACGGTAAAGATTTCAGCCTTCATGTAACTCTAATGGTGTTTGAAAATTTATGAATAAGTTTTTTTTTACTTTTATTTTTAGAGTGGATTTTATTTTTTTATTTACTTAGACAGGACATTGGGAAGATAGCTGGCAACCCGTTTAATAGCAGTACAGCCTTGAATGAAATAAAGTATAAAAATCGCAGATGAAAGATGAGGTGAGGCTAATGGACATTTACGTCCGGAAGGGAAAGGAAAAATAGCGATCCATATTTCGTTCGGTATGATATCTAATCTAAACTTATTTATAAATGGAATTTTATTTGTTTGTGTGTGTGTGTGTGTGTGTGTGTGTGTGTTACCTATAGATTCCGAAACGGCTGAACCGATTTTCTTGAAAATTTACACAGTTGTATTATAAACGTCTGCGAGTGTTCTTAGCTAGGTTTTTTGTCCAGGTACTCCCGATAAATATCGAAAATCGATAATCGAAAAAATCGGGTGATAGAAGAATTGGTCCGATTTTAATCAAATTTGATACACTCAGAGACAAAAACAGAAGAAACGATATTCAGAAGTTTCAAAGTTGCAGTTCTTACAATAGTGCAGAAAATCGATAATATATATATATATATATATATATATATATATATATATATATAAAAGGCAAGATGTTTGTGTGTGTTTCTGTTTATCTGTCTGTATGTCATTGATACAAATCCAAATTTTTATCCGATTCTCACCAAACTTCACACAAATATTCTTTAGGCTGAGTCTGAGCTCCAGGAACTTGGATTAGTTTTAAAGCTTTCATTACACCCGAGAAACACCGGGCTATACTGCTATATATATATATATATATATATATATATATATATATATATATTAGGTGCGATTGGTGAATTTTCGCAACTATTTTATTATTTCAAATATTCTTTAGGCTGAGTCTGAGCTCTAGGACCATGGATTAGTTTTAAAGCTTTCATTACACCCGAGTAACGCCGGGCTATACTGCTAGTATCTAAATACATATAAGATTGTCCAAAGATTTTGTTTGGTTTTCAGTTTAGTATGCGAACGAAAATTTTAGCCAATCCAATATATATATATATATATATTCATCACTAATCGATGATATAATTATTGCAAAAAAAAAAAAATTAAATCCGCGGTAAATGCTTTCACAACTGGTAGTACTTTTTAATAACTGGTAGTAAAGACAATGAACTGAACCACGCTGCCTCACTATTGTCTGTCTAATGAACAGCGCCGGCGTTGCCTCTGTGCTGTATCTCTCTCCATGTGCGTGACGGGAGGGAAACATATATATATATATATATATATATATATATATATATATATATATATATATATATATATGTTATTCATATACACGCCTGTTTTGCTAAATCACAGCTCATCTGCGTAGCTAGACATCCACTTGCTTCTGGCCGGGATCGGAATCGCTCACCTCTAAACCATAGGTACATGGAATCCGAGAAGAGAAATTTTAGCCCGTTATATACAAGCGGTGTATACACACGCCAATCACCGAAAGAACTCATTTCTTTGCTGAAGAGTAATGCTGAAGTGGTAACAGCTTTTAATTTTTTTTCCTTTCTAGAGAGTTCAATCGTAAGGAGAGCATAAAATATTAGTCATCCACATACAAACCTGTTTCGTTGTATCACGGTTCATCAGCGTTGCTAGACATCTACTTGCTTCTGGCCGGGATCAAAACTCGACCGATTTGGTGTCAGTCGGAGTTACTACTCCCTAAGCCATAGGCGAATGGGATCAGTGAATGGAAATTATAACGTGTTGTATAGAAGCATTGTATACATACGCCAGTCACCGAAAGAACTCAATTAATTCCCGGACAGAATGCATATAGCGCAGAAGTGGAAACTGTTTTTAAAATTTTATTCCCTAGAGAGCTCAGTCGTAATGAGAGCATAATATATTAATCACCCACATACAAGACTGTTTCGATGTATCACAGCTCATCAGTGGGGCTAGACATCTACTTGTTTCAAGCCGGGATCGAAACTCGATGTTATAGGAGAAAGTGTGCTAAGAGCCACCAGGGATAAGGAGACATGGAAGGCTATGATCACCTACGGCCTGAAAAGACAAGATAAATAAATAAAGAATGGTAATTAGAACAACTTCAGTGGATCAGACTGATTGAAACCCATACTGATCGTCGCACAAAATGTTTTTCTACAAGTTGCTCGACGAACATCTTGTTGATTAAATCCTCAAGCACCTTACTGATGATACAGAGAAGTCTAATGGGTTTATAATAAGTACGAGAGTTGTTTTTGAGATAAAGATCAAGGCGAGGAGCCTTGTCTGTCGATGATGATATGATTTGGGGACCATTTACAATATTGGGCACAGCCGCTTTGCTTTTGTTCATAATTTGGTTAGTGATCTTCAAGAATTCGCGAGATCCAAATTGTTACTTTTCAACCTTGGCTTAGACAGTGTAGCTGTATTTAGCGTTTTCCTAGACTATTTTACAGTGATTCCGAGTGGTTATGAAAGAATTAAGGGCCAGACTACACCACTCCTTGCGATAGATTTTGAAATAGTGGTTCCGGGGAGCTATGAGCCAAGGTTGACGGTTTAGTTTCTGTTGGAATTTTTGACGTGCATAAAAAGCTTCGTTTCAGAAAGGATTTATTCGAAGACTAAGGCAGTTCTGGCGAGCCGCATGTTTTAAGAACGTTCGAGGAGGAGCTTCTGTTATATAAGACCAAAAGCTGTGAAAGTCTGCCTTCACCGCAAAAAAGTTCTATGTCACAGTAAATCAGCGGATATTATTGGTTCGGAGTCATTGAAGACAATTAGTAGGTAATGATCTGACGTGCCAATAGGAGATAAAACTTTTGCAGAACATTTGCCAGTTTAGAAAAAAGATTGAGGATTTTTTGCCTGCTGTCCCGTCGCATGATCTTAGTTCATATGCGATGGAGAAGTCTCAGCAATAACTGCCTTCCTCGCCGGTTTTAGCGTGGACTAACCACATTTTAATGAGCATTGATGTGGCCGCATGAATGAAAAATAGTTGAAAGAAATTCGGTTAGGATGCTGTCAATCTTTACTGATATTTGATCGAATGCCAAAGAACTTTCATCCAGAGGACGATACAAGACAAAGAAGACTTTGGTTGGTTGGTTGTTTTGCTTTTTTGTGGCATACTACCAGTATAGCCCGGTGTTGCTCGGGTTTAAAGAAAGCTTTAAAACTAATCCATGGTCCTGGAGTTCAGACTCTTTGGACGTTGACACGAAAGACTAAAAAGCAATAGTTGTTTCCAGTTAAAGCGAAACCGTAGACTGAAAGAAAAATGAATGATTTTGATTTCCTGGTATCGATATCAAATAAGTTTTTTTTGTCGTAAACTGAATTTTGAAGACTAAATGAGTCCTCTGAGTAAATGGTATCATGGCTGAGACTAAGAACTACAATTATACCTAGTTAGAGCCAAACCCAGTGTAAAAACTAAAATAAAAGGGCTGAAAAATACAGACATACAGGCAGATAAACACACACACACACACACACACACACACACACACATCTTGCCTTTTATACATATTATCGATTTTCTGAACTATTGTAAGAACTATAATCTTGAAACTTCTGAACATCGTTTCTTATGTCTTTGTCTATGAGTGTATCAAATTTGATTAAAATCAGACCACTCCTTCTATGACCGGATTTTTTCGTTTATCGATTTTCGATATTTATCGGGGGTACCTCGACACAAAACCTAGCTAAGAACACTCGCAGTCGCTAATAGTAAAGCTGTGTAAATTTTCAAGAAAATCGGTTCAGCCGTTTCGGCTTCTATAAGTAACGGACACACACACACACACACACACGCACACAAAGTCCCATTTATAAATAAGTTTAGATCAACCTTGGAGGGTCATTTATTGCAAACTAAATTTTATTTATTGATTGCCCGTTTTTTTTATATAGGTTTTGTGTCTATTAATACTTTTTTCTTTTCGAGTATCAAGATTCATTGAGATTTGTTTTTTTAAGTGCAGGGTCCCCAAGTCCTACCCTTGTTATTTAACCCATAACTGGAGGGAAAGGACGGATTAATACATTTCCCAAGGTTACCAGTGCGTAAGTGAATGCAGGGTATTCAACTGGAATTCGAACTCAGTTCACCGATTTCTCTTTCCGAGCTGATATCCACTCCTCCACCACAACGCACATCCGTCACTAAACGCTTACGGCACCTCGTATTCCCAAACGGTCGCCCATCTAAGTACTGACCAGGCTCAACGGTGCTTAACTTCGGTGATCGAGCGAGAACCGGTGTATTCAACGTGATATGGCCGTAAGCCGACAATGAAGAATGTGGTACTATGCGTATACATTGGGAGACTCATGTTTCATTATGCGGGTCCTTTATGAAGGCATAGGCAAATTGAGTGGCCATATTTTGTTAATATGGCCCTGCGTTGTGAACTCCTGCAGTGAGATTGATGCATTGATTCCTTTTTCAGACAGGGAGAGGGAGTCAGGTTCAAAACTGAAGAAGATAGAGTTCTGTATATATATATATATATATATATATATATATATATATATATATATGTTATTTATTCACATCCAGATGCATGCATGATTCGCTGTATTACAGCTCATCAATGTGGCTAGACATCCACTCGAAACATCGAAACTCGACTGATTTGGTGTCAGTCGGAATGCCTAATCCCGAAGCCATCTCCGGCATGAGAGAGGAAGACATTTTAAAAAGTTTTATATATGCGGTGTATACACACGTCAGCCAATGGGAGAACTCAATTCGTTCCTAGAGAGTAATGCGTAATATATGTATATATATGATTTAGAAAAAATTTAGATATACTACAATTTCATGGGTAATAAATATTTCGCCGCCATATGTTGAACTTGCGCCTCGTCAGACTCAAAAGATACAACAGTTAATCTTCAAAATATCCCCCCAAAATATTATTATAAACAGACGCATACATATCCTTATTTAGAATAATCATTTGTAACGTTAATTTACAAAAAATTCCTCGCTCATTCACAAAAACACAAAGATTATATATATATATATATATATATATATATATATATATATATATATATATTCCCACCCATTCACAATCAGGTTAGCCAAATGCAGACGGCAATTCTACTCCTGCAGCTTCTTCTCTCGCACTTCCCGCCTGTGGAACTCGCTCCCATATTCTTGCTTTCCTGACGGCTACAACCTGCAGAAAGATAAATGCAATGTCAATACTCATCTATTAACCACTGAAATCTAGCTCTCTTTCCCCACCCCTGTATATCTTTCCCTTTCTCTCCACCTATGTATCTGTCATCGCACCTGCAATCTCAGCTTTTTATTGCTCCTTTCTAAGTAGTTTGTACTCCTCACTCTTTTCTAATTAATCTTTTTACAGTTATATAGCCCCCTGCTCATCAGTGGCATTTCTGCCTTGCTCGGGGTGAAATGATTAAATTATATATATATATATATATATATATATATATATATATATATATATATATTATTGAATATTTGCGCAGCAATTTTTTTTATACAAGTTTCATTAAAGACGATTGAAAGGTAGTGCGATTAATATTTTTATTTAAATTTTCTCGTATAAGTGTTTTTTTTTTCTGGACATAAAGCAATTTCTGTACTTTGATTAAGAGTGCTTTGGGGATCCACTGTTGTCATAAGTGACAAAAAGTGTATGTAACCTCATACATTATGACTTACATAGAAACACGTTTCACTTGAAAAATGCTGACAAATGATTATTATAATTATCTACGACTTTATAGCATCTTTTATTTACAAACGGCACTTGGGCCTCCATAGTTCTGTAAAACTTCTTATCTACTTTTGCATTTCTCAATGATTGATTTTTTATTATCTTTTTCTACCATCGTTTTTTTATTAATTTATAATCATATCGGCCCAAGCAATGCATTTTACTGCCACTGTTTTGCAGAAACAAAGGAAAGGAGGAAAGTTATGAGAAAGAGTGACAGGTTATAGTGGGTGTCAGGAAGTGGGTAAGAGAAAGATGACTATGGCCATAAAGTGAGAGATCAGTTTATATATTGATTGTAGTGGAGAATTGATTTTATATACACATTATAATTGTAAAGAATTTTTTTAAAATAATCATATCGACCCAAGCAAGTCATTTTACTGCCACTGTTTTACAGGGGGTTATATAGAAGGAAAGTTATGAGAACGAATAACAGGTTATAGGGTGTGTCAGGAAGTGGGAAAGAGAAAGATGAGAATACTGATGAGATTTGAGTGGACGGAGAAGGGATCATGAGAGAGAGGATACAGGTTAATGAGATAAGAGATGATGACTATTGACTATTTAAATTCTTGGAAATTGTAGCTGTCGGGGAAGCAAGTAAACGGAACGGAATTCCACATGCGGGAAGTGCGAGAAAAGAAGCTGTTAGTGTAGAATTTGCGTTTACATTTTATTGGTTTCACAGTAAAAGGGTGGGACCCAGTTGCTAATCTAGAGTAAATTTATATATAGGAGGCACCAGTGAGGTAAGTTCATCGGAGCAGAAGCCGTGAAAGTATTTGTAGAAGAGTCACAGTGAAGCCACATTGCACCGGTAATTAAGTAGTCACTTACTTACCGGTAAGTATCCGAGCTGCCAAGTCGGGATCGATCATATTACAGATTCTCCGTTGGATTTTGTCAAGGATTTCTATGTGGGTAGCAGGAACACCCGACATTTATATAGTATAAATAACGAAAAATTATATATATATATATATATATATATATATATATATATATATATATAAATGTGCAAAGATGGATGCAAAAATACTGTGAAAGATATAAAAGTCAAATGATTTTGTCAAGGACATCTAGGTGGATAGCAGGAGCAGATATGGCACCAGTATTCAATGAACGGGCGGATAGTAGATTTATATATATGCAGGATTGTTTCAGATCTATTTACACAACCCTCTTAGCAAGGTTACTTGTATTTTTTTTTCTTTATCACTTGTGATCGATATGTCTTGTGTTTGTTAAATTTTCCAACCATAGTTCCTCATCATGTGTATAGGGATTGTTTTGCCTTGAAACCTCTTCGTTGCATACACCCTACTTCCAGCGGAGTCTCTACATCCGTTTGTAGAATCTGATATCTGTTGCCTCAAATCTCTTTCACATGTGTTAGGAGATTGTCAAACATTCACTAGCCTATAGGAGGACAGATACTATTTAAGAGTTTAGCACTCATTTTCTTTTCGCTTTAAAGTTTTCCTACATTGCTTCGGTCTCGAATTTTCTATGATTCCCTAAAATTGTCCCACCCTCACGGTCAAATTTTTGTTCATTTAACCACACATGAGTCAATAAAGCCACTAAGATGCAGGTGGTCAGTTGATGTGAAAGAATCTAAAAGAAAGAAAAAATATTAATAAGGAATCAAAAAAATCAGAGAACAGAAGTTAAGAAGACAGAAGACATTTAATTGTTTTTAAGTCGACTAGAAAGGAAGAAGCTGGAAGAGAGTTCCAGAAGCAAAATGTACGAGAGAATAAAATGTTATCATGGAACTTACAATTAAATTCGACCATTTCAACTGTAAAATGCTGAGGTTTTACCGCCAATCTGATTAGTCAGTCAGTAATTTAAATGTCATACGTGATACACGTTTTGGCGATCATGACTCGAAAGTGTCATGAATGATTGAGCGGAAGATTTTCCCGCAATTAATTGCCATTACTTTTTTGCGGTAGACTGGTTGTCAAGCAAAGCTATAAAACACAATCTATCTTACTCTTTAGCCCATTGCTTGAGGGAGAAGCGAGGGAGCAATATCTTTCCCAAAGGTATTTTCACCTAATGGAATGCAACGAATTGGACTTGAATTTGAACTCGGTTTTCCGATTTCTCGTTCCGAGCCGATATCCACTGCAACACAACGAGCATTTCAACGCCAACCTCGTCATTTGCTTTCATTCACAGTCTAGCTTCCACAGAGAACTACAATATTCGTAAGAACAATTACAATGAAAGTAATTATAAAATAGCCATTGGAATTTTCCTTGATATGAATGGAGTACTGCTGCCATTTATGGTCAGGCGCCCATGCCGTTCACCTCAGTGTTCTCGACAGGCTCCAAAGGAGTGTCAGTAACATAATAAGTGCTGACTTGGCGGCTCGACTACAGCCACTTCCCCACCGACGAAATGTGGCCTCCCTTTGTCTGTTCTATAAATAATTTCATGGCTTCTGCTCGGACGAACTTAAGTCACTGGTGCCTCCTCAACAGGTGTTTACTCGTGCAACCAGATTGGCAACTGGGTCCCACCCATTCACAGTCAGGTTAGCCAAATGCAGACGACAATTCTACTCCTGGAGCTTATTCTCTCGCACTTCCCGCCTGTGGAATTCGCTTCCATATTCTTGCTTTCCTGATGGCTACAACCTCCAAGAATTTATAAGCAATGTCAATACTCATCTATTAACCACATGACTTTAGTTCTTTCCCCACCTCGTATATTCTTCCTTTTCTCTCCACCTTTGAAACTGTCATCGCACCTGCATTCTCATCTTTCTATTGCTCCTTTCTAACTAGTTTGTACTCCTCACTCTTTTCTAATTAATCTTTTTACAATTATGTAACCCCCTGCACATCAGTGGCGTTTCCGCCTTGCTCGGGGTGAAATGAATATATATCTCCCTCGTGTTCGTTCTATTATTTTTCCTTATATTTTAATGTAACACATGATTCTTTAAATTTCTGAGCCTAAATGATAGAATAGCAACTTTAACCAAAATTCGACTTTATTCGCGAACATAGTTAATTTTTGTCTATTTATATAATGCTATTGATAAATTAATTAAAAATAGTATCCTAACATTCCTAACTGGTTTGTATTCCTTCCTTCTCTCTCTTCTAATTAATATTTTTACAGTTATGTAGCCCCCTCCATATCAGTGGCATTTCCGCCTTGCTCGGGGTGAAATGATAAAAAAAATGACATATCACGTTCTTGGTTAGTATTTGGAAGACTTTTTCCCCATTCGTCTTGTGATGTCGGTGCCCGCATTGTCTTTGTCGGTTAAGACCTCTCTGTTATTTCAACTGCCATACTTTGACATCTGCAAATTGTAGCTGCTTTCTTGTATTTTTTAAAATCTTACTGACAACCACACGCTCTGTCTATGAAACATTAATGTTTACTCTTTTTCTTTATTGTATTTACGATGTTTTCTAGCAAGTAATGTTTTTCTTCTTTTTTTTTTTTTCGTTTTTCCCATCAATCAGCACAGGGTCATCTGTGTATCTTATGTCGCTAAGTTAGCGACAAATGATATTAAATCTTGATAGATTCTCCGACTCTCTTAAGAAAGCCATTCTTTAATATGTGAATAAATCCTGTGAAAAGAAATATAATTGTTGGCTTTCTATTTTTTGTGTATCTATACAATTAATTATTTATCCATATTCAGTTGGTTTACTTGCTGTCAGAATAATGGATTATTCTAATCTCCTGCCCGAACAGATAAAATTCTCCTACGAATTCAAATAGATCCTTGCGCCTTACTTTGTCCAATTACTTAGCGTGATTTATGAAAGATAATCTGACTGATGTGCGTTGTGGTGCAGTGGATATCGGCCAGAAACGAGAAATCGGGGAGCCGAGTTCGAATTCCAACTGAATTCATTGCATTCACTTTCGCGCAAATAACCTTGGAAAAGGTATTAATATGTTGCTTCTCACTTCCGCTATGGTTTAAATAGCAAAACAGATTGGATTTTATAGCCCTGGTTGGCAACCAGTCTACTACAGAAAGTAACGGTAACGTACTGCTAGAAATGGATTTGCGTTGTGGTGCATTGGATATCGGCTCGGGACGAGAAATCGGGGAGCCGAGTTCAAATTCCAGCAGTAGGTTGCCATTGCTTTCTGCAGTAGACTGCTTGCCGACCAAGGCTATAGAACCCAATCTGTCCTGTTATTTAACCCATAATTGGAGGGAAGAGACGGATTAATACATTTCCCAAAGGTGTTTGCCCGTAAGTGAATGCAAGGAATTCAACTGGAATTAGAACTCGTTTCCCAGAGTCGATATCCACAGTACCACGGTGTTTCTGAACCATCACAGTGACCCAATTTTCCTGGCAGTAGATGCAGCTATAGATTCGATGTAGTCGTTTTCCTTCAATTCGTTTGGAAAAAAAGAGGCCAAGACGGCGCACTTTATTGATCTAAGAAGACTTGAATCAGTCATGCTGATGTCAGGCCGGATATTATCTCTATGCTCGTTAAAGTAAAGTGTTTCGTATAGCAGGAGGTACTCCTTAATATTTTCATTGGCCTATACCAACTACATCTCATGCAGTGACCGTGATTTTTTCATATAGGTTCATTTAAACCTCAGCTTGAATCAACAAAATGTAGTTCTACAGATAAATGATAAGAATAATATTCTTTTAATCGTGTCGCCCCAAGCAAGGCATTTTACTACCACTGTTGTGCAGAGTTTACATAGGAGGAATGTTATGAAGAGTGAGAGGTTGCAGGGGGTGTCAGGAAGAGAGTAGGAGAGGGAAGAGATTACTGATGAGAGTGGAGTAGACGAGGAGGAATATTATGAGGAGTGAAAGCTTGCAGGGGGTGTCAGGAAGAGAGTAGGAGAGGGACGAGATTACTGATGAGAGTGGAGCAGACGAGGAGGAATGTCATAAGGAGTGAAAGCTTGCAGGGGGTGTCAGGAAGAGAGTAGGAGAGGGAAGAGATTACTGATGAGAGTTGAGTAGACGAGGAGGAATTTTATGAGGAGTGAAAGCTTGCAGGGGGTGTCAGGAAGTGAGTAGGAGAGGGAAGAGAGTACTGATGAGAGTGGGGTGGGTGTAGAAAAGCATGAGAGAGAGGATGTAAGTTAGTGAGACAGGAGATGACTATTGACTTTACAAGTTTTCGGAGATTGTAACTGTCAGGAAAGCAAGTATGTGGAAGAGAATTCCACAGGCGGAAGTTCGAGAAAAGAAGCAGCTGGAATTGAATTTATTGGTTTCACAGTAAAAGGGTAGGACCTAGTTTCTAATCGTATATAGGGGGTACCAGTTCGTACTAAGTTCATCGGAGCAGAAGCCGTGAAAGTATTTGTAGAAGAGACACAGGGAAGCCACACTGCGTCTGTTAGAAAGCGACTGTATCGTAGCTGCCAAGTCGGGATCGATCACATTACAGATTCTTCGTCGGATTCGGTCGAGGAAACCCAAGTGGATAGCAGGAGCACCGGACCAGATATCGCAGCAATACTCAATGCACAGGCGGATGGTAGACTTGTATATGTGCAGGATTGTTTGGGACGGGAAAAACTTCCTGGCCCTACACAGAGAACCGACTTTCTTAGCAGCTGGTTTAGCTATGGATTCTATATAGTTCTTCCACTTGAGGTCTGGTGTGAGAGTTAACCCGAGGAGGCGTAGTTTTTCGCTTTCAGGGAGTAAAGCCTGATCTATGTTAATGGGCGGGTGGAAGGATTGTCTGTGGTGGTTATTACATAGCAGCTTCGTTTTGGAAGCATTAAAATTTACGAGCCATTTCTTATCCCAGTCCACCACGGATTGGAGGTCCTTTTCAAGCTCGGCAGCGAAGTTTGCGTTTTCAGCCTTGGTAGATTTTTGATCGAGACGAGAGTAAGTGTCGTCAGCATATATGCCCACTTGGGATCTTATTACGTCAGGGAGATCGTTAATATAGATAAGGAAAAACGTATGCACTGAATGTCCGAAGAACAAGGAAATTTCAAGGAAAATGGAACTAAAAATAACACTTATGTTTAAAATCAGAAAGAGAAAATTAAAACATATATCGAGGAAATAAGGCTTGGAGAATTTGACACTGACAAGACCTATTAAAGGCAAGGGGACAGAGGAAAGCAAAGAAGAACTTACCTAACGATCTTGTTTAAATGGCTGGCAATACATGGATTAGGGGAGAAACCAAAAAAGCAAACCTTACTTATAGCTACAATGCCAGAAATTTGTGGAGCGACATGACCTCCTCTATCATGAACGGACCTGAAACACAGCAAAAGGAGAATATATTTTTTAATTATTATATTCTTTAGGAATGATTATTTAGGTTAATAATAGTAATGATAATAATAATAATAAACTTTTCTTCTGCTAGATGCTGCATCCTCAGTCAACAAAGCTACATCTTTGAAAACGTTTAAGAAATATAAGGACCCCAGAAAAGAAATTAGTAAAATGTGGGACCGTAAATAAAAAAAAAAAATTACTTTTTGACATTGAGACTATAAGAATTTCCGTTTTAATCATTTCGCCCCAAGCAAACCAGAACTGCCACTGGTAAACAGGGGGTTACAGAAGAGTTGAGATGAGAAAAAGAAACAAGTTACACGGAGTGAGAAAATGAGTAAGAAAAAGATGAGAATACAGGTGTGAAGAGGGTTGCATGCGTGAGAATTGGAAAGGAAGAACATGATACAAGGTTTTGTCATGGAAAGAACGTGACTCAAATAGTTAAGAGATGGCAATTGACTTTGCATTTAAATTCTTGGAGATTGTAGCTTTCAGGGAAGCAGGTATACGGAAGGGAAATCCACAGGCGGGAAGTGCGAGAAAAAAGCTTCTAGAGTAGCTTAGTTTTGGAAGCCTTAAAATTTAAAAACTCTTTCCTGTTCCAGTTAACCACTGATTGAACGTCTGTTTTAAGCAGCGGTTAGGTTTACTTTTAATTTTTTCTGATATAAATTTAATAAAAAATTTTGAGTTTTTTGTCCATATTATAACAACTAGTAGCTGAATTATTAGGTTGTCCCAAAAGTTCGTAAACACTTGAAAAAATTGAAATTTTACTCGCAAAGTAATCGAAAACACTAGAAAACACTTGCAAAAAATTGAAATTTTACACGCAAAAACAACAAAAATTATTGCTCAAAATAAAGACCATCATTTTACAAGACTTTCTGCCATCGATCTGCAAGCTTTTGGATCTGGTCAAAGTACCATTCAGCCGGCTTCGAATCAAAGAATTCTTGACACACTTCCTCGACTTCATCAAATGAGTCGAATCGGCGGTCCTTCAGAAAGTGTTGCATTGAGAGGAAAAGGCCGTAATCTGATGGAGCACAGTCAGGACTGTAGGTTAGATGTGGCAGAACCTCAACGCCGTCCAGCTCTTCAAACTTGCCTTTGATCTTCCTGGCGGTGTGTGGATTGACATTGTCCTGCTGCATCAAAGCGCGCTTTCGGTTGATCAGAGCCGGGTACTTTTGCTTCAACTTTTCGTAGACCCGCTCAAGTTGTAAACAGTAAAATTCGACACTGATGGCACGACCATTCGGAACCAACTCAAAATACACAATTCCTTCAAAGTTCCACCAAACGCACAACATGACTTTCTTGCCGAATCGATCTTGTTTTGGAACCGACGGTTATTGTTGCCCTTTCTGAACCCATCGCTTGTCTCGTTTGTGCTGGACAAGATAGACCCATTTCGTAAGTGTTTACGAACTTTTGTGACAACCTAATATATAAAAGTAGGGCCTGTATAAAAGAGAAATAAGTTAATTAATATACTTTCTTATTTCTGTTCCATCATTTCCTTCTATTTCTTTTTTTTTTTTTTTGCTCATTCCTCTTACTGAGAAAACCTTAAAAATCAATCCCAATGCTTAGTACAGATAATCCCTGGCAGCTGATGCCTCTGTTCTTACTTTCCAAACACTATTCATCACGCTTCCGATCAGATAATCCCAATCTCTTTATACAGTTTAATCGATAATTACTCTTCCATACCAGAATAAATAAAAGAGAAACTTCATTTGCAATTTTAGCAACGCCGACTGTCCTTTTGAGATCGAGATAGTAGTTAAATATTAACAGTTAGAAAACGGAGATTTTATCAGCGACCGGTCCCTTTCGAATTCAGTTGGATAGAATCTTTTTATTTATAAAATAGATGCCAATTTTGGAGACACCAAAATCAAGCAAAATAAAAAAAAATCTTCTTCTTTTTCTATGTGACCTGTCCCTTAAGAACGTAGGCTATCATGGTTATCCACGTCTCCCTATCCCTTGTGGCTCTTAGTATGTTTGCTCCTGATACACACCGCAAACTCCGTTCCGTCATCCTCCTGATCAGGCCCTGCAAACATGTTATCCGCTCTCTTCCTCTGTCTCTTTTTCCTTCTATCTGGCCAGTCATTATCAGGTTTTCCAAGCCCTCCTTCCTCATTGCGTGTCCGAAGAACTTCAGTTGTCTCTTCCTGATGTTCAGTATTAATTTTCTTTTTGTTGCCATTCTTTCCAACACCTCATTGTTGCTTGCATGCTCAGTCCACGATATCCGCAGCATCCTTCCGTAGAACCATTTTTCCGCTGTTTCAAGTTTTGTCCTCATTTTCGATGATATTATCCAGCATTCACTGCCGTATTGAAGAACTGACATCACATAGCAATCCAGCACTATTTTCTTTGTTTCTAGTGAAATTTTCCTGTGTCTTAGTACTTTTCTCAGTTTCTGGAACGCGTCCTTTGCCATGCCAATTCGCCTTCGGATCTCCCTGTTGCACTTTCCCTCTCCTGTTAGAACACTTGCTAGGTACTTAAATTTTTGTACTTGCTTGATTCTGTTATCCTCCACCTGTATTTGGCATTTTGGGTTGCACCTTTTGCTGATGACCATGCATTCAGTTTTCTTAAAGTTTATTTGTAGACCTTTTTTGTCACTCTCCACCGATACCTTCTGTAGGAGATCTTGTAGTTTCCTTTCCGTGTCTGCAATCAGGAATGTATCATCTGCATACTTTATGTTGTTCAACTTGTGGCTTCCAATAACAAATTCTGATGTGCCATCCAAGGTCCTCAAAATATTCGCGCTGTGCAAGTTGAACAGGTCCGGTGAAATGACACATCCTTGTCTTATTACTCTAAAATCTAAATATCTGAAAAGGAATTCAAGAGAAGACAGAAAATCCGACACCGAATTTCGAAGAAACAGAGAAAGATGTTATCCAAATACTAAGTAAAGTATCAAGAAAAAGGAAACTTTTCTTAGAAAGAAGAAAATAATACCGAACTCTGAAGTAATATCTGTCCTTCTATATAGCATTAAGTGCTACACAATCTATTGACAGATGAAGATGCGTCTAGAGGCAATACATGTGTTGTCCTATAGAACGATAATACAATGGACTGAACATAGGAGCAATGATAAATATTGAAGGAAAATGAGTAAAAAATAACACATATACTTTGAATCAAAAAGACATTATAGAAATTTCTAGAGCACTTAATGAAGAGCAATCAGGAGCCATGTATATTGCAGAATTTCTTTGCATTTTCTTCTTCTTCTTCTTCTTCTTCTTCTTCTATGTGCCCTGTCCCTTCAGGACGTAGGCGATCATGGCTCTCCACGTCTCCCTATCCCTGGTGGCTCTTAGCACGCCTTATCCTGTTACACCATGCAATCCTCGTTCCATCATCCACCTGATTAGGTCCTTCAGATATGTTATCCATTGCTTTTCCCTGTCTCTTTTTCCCATTATCTGGCCCGTTAGTATCGGGCTCTCCAAGCCCTCCTTCCTCGGTGCATGTCCCAAGAACTTTACTTGTCTCTTCCTGATGCTCAGTATTAATCTCGTTGCCATTCTTTCCAACACTCCATCATTGCTCACATGCTCGATCCATGATATCCGCAGCATCCTTCTGTATAACCACATTTCAGTTGCTTCAAGTTTTTCCTTCATCTTTGATGATATTGTTCAGCATTCACTGCCATATCGAAGAACTGAAAACACAGAGCAATCTAGTACTCTCTTCTTTGTTTCTAGCGAAATTGTCCACTGTCTTAATACTTTACTAAACTTGTGGAATGTTTCCTTCGGCAGACCAAGAATCTCAAATGCATAGCAGAGGCACCGATTGAAATATGGCAGCAACATTCAATGCATGTACGAAGTGTAGACTTACAAATGTGAAAGATTTGCTCAATCGAGAAAAACTGACTAATATACAACTGCGAACCAACTTTCCTTGTACCAGACTTATCATTTGTTTTAATCTAATCTATCCACTTCATGTTAGCAGAAAACATTAACAACACAATTAGTTACTCCAGGGAGGTCATTATCAGTCAAAACGGTGGAAGAGTAAAACGTTTCTTTCAGACGATTAAAAGAGTAGAAGTTCATTTTGGAAGCGTTAAAAATAACAAACCATTTCTTACCCCGGTTAACAACTGACTGTAGGTCATTTTTGAGAACATCTGCAAATTTGACCTTATCAAAACCATTAAGACTTACCATAAAGGCAGTGATGAATAATCGTCAAATCTTTTTTTAATATCAATGAAATACAACTACTCCAACAGTTTCTTTCCTCGCACTTCCGGACTGTGGAATTCTCTTCCACACGATTGCTTCCCCGACGGATACAATCTCCAGGAGTTTAAATGTAAGGTCAATACACACCTCCTAACACACTAACCTGCTCCCATTCTATCAAACACTCTTCCTATCTGCCCAAACCTCATCCTCGGTATTCTTACTCATCTGTCACCTTCCTCCTGACATTCCCTATGTTTAACCACTATTTCTCTTTACCTTCCCCTATGTAGCCCCATGCGCAATAGTGGCAGTGTAATGCCTTGCTTGGGGTGAGATGATTAAAAAGAAACAACAACTTCTACATTAATGTGCCCTGTACCTCTCACTTTGCATTTCTTTTGCGTCTTTTCTGTGAGACGAGAAACATTAGCGTTCTGACCAAGAGATCCAAGTTCGAATCACACAATATTCGACTGACCAAGGACAAGGATTTTTACCGGCCTAAAGAAGAGAGTCTACTGTGCAACACTGTGAGGAAATGCTCGAAAGCCATAACACGGGCTGACTACACCCAACAGTACGGAATCCGTCGATGATTGTTACTGAAGCCTTGAGCTTTTCGTTGATTATGCTAGAAAACGCGCCCTTTGACAAAAACTGAGTTTACTTCTGTAGATATTGAAAAAATACAAATATTCCGGAGCAGGCGCCTGCAAAGGGATTAGCCAGACATCTTAGGAGATAGAGATACTCTAAAACGGGACGTCAGCAATTATTCACATTTTATCCACATATTCTGCTTTGAATATAAACAAAGTGTATTTAAAATTCCCATATGAGTAATCCTAAAGGTAGCTGAGACTAGTATCCCCATCTTTTTTGCTTGCACTTTCACTGGATCATTTGGAAGACTATAAGATATTTGCAGTTCAATCGGCTAGATATAACCGTGAGTTCTATGCTAACGGTTTCTTTTCTCACACGTCTGATTTGTGAAACTATCTTTCAGTCTCTTTCTTTCCAGTCAACTTTAATTTTCTAGATATTAAATGAAACGTCGATATGTTATGTTCTCTCTTCTTAATTCATTTTATTTTATTATTGATTCGACTTAATAATGATTTTCTTTTTTTCATATTCTTTTATATTCATCAAACCCTCTTTGCATCTTATTGGTTGGAATACTGCTGTCGTATATGGTCAGGAAAACTCGCTGTTCATCTCAGTGTTCTTGCCAGGCTCCAAAGGAGAATCAGTAAGGTGATAGGTACCAAGTTGGCGGCGCGATTCTAGCCACTTTCCAACCGATGAGATGTGGCTTTCCTCTGTCTGTTCTAGAAATATTTTTAGTGAGTTCCTTGGGGTGAAATAGTGCATTGGTAAACTAAGAAGGAAATAGTGTTAATGGGTAATGTATAACTTGAACTCTCCTTGGCAATAATTGTTGCGATCACTTCACCTGAATTCAGTCATACGTGAAACACGCTTGGGCGATCATGTCTCGAAAGAGACATCACTGACTGGGCAGAAAATTATCCCGCAGTAGGTTTCCGTTACTTTCTGCGTTAGACTGGTTGCCAGTTAGGGCTATAGAACCCAATCTGTCCTGTTATTTAACCCATAACTGGAGGGAAGAGACGGATTAATACCTTTCCGAAAGGTTTTTGCGCATAAGTTAATGCAAGGAATTCAACTGGAATTCGAACTCGGCTCCCCGATTTCTCATTCCGAGCCGATATCCACTGCACCACAACGTACATCCTCGTGAAATACTTTAAGAGTGCATTAGTAAGATTAAATATAGAACATTTACTGATAATCTTTTTTATATAATTTAATCGATATTTACCCTTCTTCACCAAGAAAAACAAATTACTCACCAATTTATTAACCCTGAATATCATATTGAGATCGGGATAAAATTGAAATATTTCGTTTTTTTTTACTAGAAATGCTTAAAACAGGACAAATGTCTGTGGAATTCTACAGGATAGAAGTGTATGATATGTAGCAGACGTATTTATGATCTCTGAACTAAAATTCTCTGAAAGTATTTCAAGGTTTATGAGAATTTCATTTTTTGTTTTACAAGCTGTAATATCATATTTACTTCGTACATATCCTGTTGTTGTCAGATCAAAAGCAATTCAAATAGGCATAAAGAATTGTATTTGAAATAAACAAGATTCTATGAGTAAACATTACAGATGCTGTTCGACGTTGCAAAACAAATTTGTGAAATATTTGAAGAAAACTTTCTATGTGACAATCACCGTGATTGTATATGCTGATAGTTGCTCTTGGAGGATTACGTCTAGCTTGTCTGTCATGGAAATTTCCCAATTTCTTTCTAAGTTGCGTTGTATAAATCAGCATAAAAGAAAAGGAAATAAAAATCCTCATTCTCTCTTCAAGTACAAGACATTACGTGTCTCGGATATTCCTACTTCGACTGAACAGAGCCATTGTCGCAACGTGATTTTTAAAAAATTGACCACCAGATAAATTTTCTCCAACCACCTTTATATTATAGAAATTTTTGAATTTGGAACTATGGAGAAGGTAATAAGAAATCTTATTACAGTCTTTCCAAATAAATTTGAGCCTCGGGTGGCAGCCAGTGTAGACGAAGGAATATTTTGAATTCAGAACCACGGAGAACACAACCGGACGCTTTTATACTGTGCTTACCAAAAGAAATCGGAGAGCCGAGTTCGAATTCAGTTGAATTCCTTGCATTAACTTCCGCGCAAATACCCTTGGGAAAAGGTATTACTTCGTCTCTTCCCTCCAGTTATGGGTTAAATAATAGGACAGATTGGGTTCTATAGTCTTGGTCGGCAAACAGTCTACCGCAGAAAGCAATGGAAACCTACTGCGGGATAATCTTCTGCCCAGTCAGTCATGTCTATTTCGATACATGATCACCCAAGCGTGTATCACGTATGACCCTTAACTGACTGACCAAAAGAACCATGGAAATTCATAGATAATAAAAAAGGAACTATGTAGGTAGCTATTATTGCCTCCGACCTTTTCTATACCACGAACTGGCTTCATGCCGGGTAATCTTTCCGTGGACCGGTAATAACGCATATGTGTAATTTAAGTGCATTTCGATTAATAAAACAATAATAAAAAGTTTAATTTATTAAAGGGAGAAAAAAGTACATAATTTTTCATCTCTCGTGTCTGGGCTCAACCCGACCACACCCTTACGGCCTTAGTGTCCCTGAATAAATACCTATTACACTATTATCACATCCCTATCAGTGCTTACGGTCTATCACGTTGAATACACTGATTCTCGCTCGATCACCAAAGTTAAGCAACGCTGAGCCTGGTCAGTACTTAGATGGGTGACCGCTTGAGGATACCATGTAATGTAAGCGTATAGTGACGGATATGCGTTGTGGTGCAGTGGATATCAGTCGGAAAGAGAAATCGGTGAGCCGAGTTCAAATTCCAAGTTGAATACTCTGCATTCACTTAAGCACTGGTACCTTTGGGAAAGTTATTACTCCGTCCCTTCCCTCCAGTTATGGGTTAAATAACAAGAGTAGGATTTGGAGACCCTGCTCTTAATAAAACAAATCCCCATGTAATCGAGCGAGAACCGGTGTATTCAACGTGATAGGCCGTAAGCCTTCTGAGGGAAGGATTTTAGGTGTGGGTGGAGAAAATGTATCTTAAGTGACATTCGGCACCCTATCTCCGCATAATTCTATCATAAATTCTCTACTCGCTCATTGTAATCTAATGTCCGTATGTTAACGAGGATGTTATAGCGGACTGGCTCAAATGCTTCTCATGCACTCAGTTTCCTTGAGGGTAAGGATTTTCTCAAATTACTTATCTTTCAACACCACTCGAATTGGAAGTCTGAAGATGCCCTCTATAAAATGAGAAGTGGAAGCTGGGGACAGAGTGCACCGTTGTTGGAATGCGGTGTCATTCTTTTCAAAATTCTTCATTAGACTCTATGAAAAGCTAAACAAAAATATCTTGTTTATGTCCGTAAGAAGGTTTCTTGAAATAATATGGTCCCCTTGTAAGAAAGTAGTCTTAGATTCACTGTCCTCCTTGTAGTAATCAATACAGGCCGTTCTAGAGACAAAGAGGAATAGTACTTCGTGAAACCCGGTGGCATACACGCAAAGATCGAAACATAAACTTCCCTGATACTTCTTGTACTTGACATCTCTATGAAACAAATGTTTCAGTTGGAACGAGAGACACTGGGGTGTTTGTTTCTATTGTGAAAGAACATAGCCTTCCGGAATCGTCTGTCTTCAGACGTTTATGAAAGGTCGGTGAGGGTCGTGTGTTAAGCCAAGGGAGGTGAATAAACAACGTATATTTTTAGAATGTATTGGGGGTTATAGATTGTTATTGTTCTTAATTAGAATCTTATAATTATTCCGGAATTGCTCTTGTTATAATGGTAAAAATAAAAAACGATAGTTTTTTAGTATCTTGTTAGAAGCTTTTCTGTAAACCCCAAACTGAAGTTCATTATTTTTTCTGTTGAACATGATATCTAGGCTAGTTAAAGTGTGTTGTAGGTTCGACGTTAATTAGTTTAACAAGAACTGGTAAAATTATGGCTTGTGGATAGATTAGTCGAGAAACTTTTATGTATAGGTAGTAAGATAGTAAAATAATCTCAACTTATATATAAATGGAACTGTGTGTGTGTGTCTGTGTGTGTGTGTGTGTCTATGTGTGTGTGTTCGTTACCTATAAACGCCGAAACGGCTGAACCAATTTTGCTTAAAATTTACAGTTGTACTATAAGCGACATCGAGTGTTCTTAGCTAGATTTTGTGTCGAGGTACCCCCGATAAATATCAAATTATGGAAGTAGTGCTCCGATTTTAATCAAATTTGATACACTCATAGACAAAGACATAAGAAACGATATTCAAAAGTTTCAAGGTTGTAGTTCTTAAAATAGTGCAGAAAATCGATAATATATATAAAAGGCAAGATATTTATGTGTGTCTGTTTATCTGCCTGTGCGTCTGTACTTTTTCAGCCCTTTTATTTTAGTATTTGCTTCGGGTTTGGCTCTAAGTAGATATAATTGTAGTTCTTAGTCTCAGTGATGATACCATTTACCCAGAGGACTTATTTAGCCTTCAAAATTCAGTTTACGACGAAAAAAACTTATTTTATATCGATACCAGGAAATCAAAATTTGAATTACATTCATTCATTTTTCTTTCAGTCTATGGTTTCGCTTTAACTGGAAACAACTATTACATTTTATCCTTTCGTGTCAACGTCCAAAGAGTCTGAGCTCACGGACCATGGATTAGTTTCAAAGCTTTTACTACACCCGGGCAACGCCGGTATATACTGCTAGTAAAATATATTTTAAGGAAACACTTTCGTTAAATTACAAAAATAAATTAAAATGTTACTGAGAGAATACCTCATCAGTAAACCAAATTCTGTCAATAATTTTTTTTTTACAGAAGAAAAATATTCATTGTTAATAAAATGACACATTTTATAATTCTATTTGTAGGAATAGATAATTAAGTTTATGTCTTATTTAAGTGTGTTTTAGAAAATTTAGACATTTCTTTACGGGAAATTTTTGGGTAATATATATATATATATATTATCCCAAAAAGTTCCCGTAAAGAAATGCATATATATATATATATATATATATATATATATATATGAGAAATATGATGAAATGGATAAACTTCTACATATTTTAATTTATTTGTTTCAATATTTCTCGTATTTGAGTAGATATTCTGTTTTTTTTTTAATAATTACACAATATATATATATATATATATATATATATATATATATACCGGCCTGATTAATCGAGAAATCTCGTGAGAGAAATTTGCGTCCTTCGGCAGGATTCGAATCTGCGTCCCTATTATAAAAAATAGTGCTTAAACAAATACATATATATACAAAATAGAAAGAGGAAGCCTAATTTTATCAGAAATTAACTCTGATATGGCTAAATTTGCAAATGAATGAAATATTAGTGATAGAATTGGTAAAATTTCTCCCAAAGAAGCTTATGTTTTATTTAAGGACCACAAACCAAACTTCCAAAATAAATTAGAAACTAGACTAATTAATCCTACTAAAAGTGAATTAGGCATAATTTCTAGGGAAGTTCTGAAGAACCTAATAGAGAAGTTACAATCTAATTTACAACCGAATCTTTGGAAGAGTTCCTTAGATACCATAAAATGGTTTGATAATTATCAATGACAAATCTAAATCCACTTTCCTTAAATTTGATATTGTGGATTTCTATTCCTCTATATCAAAAAAACTTCTTGTGGATCGTTTAGACTTTGCTAGATTTTATGTTAATATTTCGGATAGGGACTATAGGATTACACTGGGAGTTAGAAAATCCATTCTCACTTTTGATAATTTTACTTGGACAAAAGGGTCTAAAGATAGTTTTGATGTCCCTATGGGAGCCTATGATTCTGCCAAGGTAGCAGATCTAATAGGTATTTATATTTTAGATATTTTAAGTAGATTTTTAGACCATAAACTAATAGGCCTATATCGGGATGATAGACTGATATGTATTCCCAATTCCAATGGGCCTTACACTAATAGAATACATAAGAAAATTATCAGTGCCCTAAATTTTTTCTAGGTTTTATGGTTGAGGTTACTTCCAATCTCAAAATTGTAAACTATCTAGATATCACGCTTAACTTAAATGATGGTTCCTACCAACCCCTTCTCAAAGAAAATAGTTCTCCCATCTATATAAATAGTTTATCCAACTACCCCCAAAATATTATAAGACAAATACACAAGATAGTAAATAATAGGGTTAACCAATTATCATCTAATATAAAAATTTTCAACGCAAGTAAAGAAATCTACGATAAGGCCCTTCAGAAAAGCGGTTTTATTAACAAGTTAACGTATAATAAACCCAGATTCATCTAAAACTAATAACACCCGAAAATGTAGAAAAGGAAGATAATTTGGTTTAACCCTCCTTATTGTAAACTAACTAATATAAATATTGCTAAGTATTTTCTCAGATTAATCGATAAACATTTTAATAATAACAATAATAATCCCTTAAATAAAATTTTAATAAATTCACCCTAAAAATCAGTTACTCTTGCACCTCAAATATAGATGATATGATTAATTCCCATAATAGGCATATTTTAATGAACTTAAATAATACCGATGTTAAATCTGGAATTGTTGATAAATGTAATTGTAATTCTGTGGATACCTGCCCGGTGCAGGGCAAATGTAAATCCACCCAAGTAATTTATGAAGCTCATATTTCTCCATCTACCAACAAAGACAATTATCGGACTTATATTGGTATGTCCGCGGGCCCTTTCAAACAAAGACTTTACAATCACAGGTACTCGTTTTCGAACCCTAACCAAAGATTCCAGACGGCACTATCACGTAGATTCTGAAAAATGAAGGAGGAAGGGCAGGACCCTATAATCAGCTGGAAATTAATAGGCTCAGCCTGTACCCCTAAAAATTTTCGTGATAGGTGCCGTCTATGTTTATTGGAGAAGATTCTGATTTTGAAGTATCCTTATCAGGACTTACTTTTGAATCTTAGAAAGAAATTCATTAATAAGTGCCGTCATAGGGCGGATTTTAAATTTTAAATTTTTAAATTTTAATTTTTAAATCTTAAAATTTTTTAATTTTTTAATTTTTAATTTTTAATTTTTAATTTCCCTTTTATAATTTTTATGCATATATGTATGTTTGTGTGTGCATGTGCATATTTGCATAAATGTGTGTATATATGTATATATGTATGTGTGTATATATGTATTTATGTGTGTAAAAAAATTTTTAGCCATTTAAATGCTCTTTTTATAATATTCATTAAATTTTTATGTATTTTATAGGTATGTGTGTGTGTGTGCATATGTATAATGTATATATATATATATGTGTGTGTGTGTGTGTGTGTGTGTATGCATGTATACATATGTGTGTGTACATATATATTGTGTGTGTAGATTTTTTGTATATGTGTGTACATATGTGTGTGTATGCGCATGTATGTGTATATTCGTATATAGTGTGTATGGAATTGAATGTATGTGTGTGTGTATATATATATGAGTGTATGTATGTATATATGCATTCATAATTGAAGAATTGTGTGTGTGTGTCTGTGTATGTATGTATGTGTGTACTTCTATATGTATGTATAATTGTAAATGAATTTTTTTTTTATACCTAGCGGTGTCTTTATTTAGTTTAAAATGAAATGACCTAATTTCTTTTTTTAAATTTAAAAAAATTATTTTAAATCCTATATCTTTTTATTCCCTTTAAAAATAATTATACCTTTTTAAGTAAAGGCCTTTTTCTAATACTTCAACGTCTTTGGGAAATTAGGTTTTTGAATATGTTCAGCGTCTGTAATATATAAATTTTTTTTCTTTCTTTTCTTTTTTCCCTTCCCTTTATCTCTCTTATCTCCCACCTTTTTTGCGTTTTGCTTAACCTTATATCAATTCAACACGCCATCCGTTCTTTTTAAGTTACAATTCTCTTTCCTTTTTTGCGAACCCAGACGATGCCAATTTTTCTTTTCTTGTTTATTTTATTTTATTTTATTTTATTTTGTCTTATTCTTTTTCTTTTTTTTTTAAAAATTTTTTTGCAAATCTATTTAAAAAGGAAAATTAGACTGATTTTTCTCCAGTTTCTGAAAGGATTTTTTTGTTGTTGAGGTGATATATATATATATGTCTGCTGCCTATATATAGAAGACAACACCTAGAGGCGGGTGTCTGTTTCATGCTAGATGCAATTGTCTGGGCCATATATATATATATATATATATATATATATATATATATATATACATATATATTATTAAAATACTTTAATCCAAGCGGAAAAGTAGGGAGGTAATTCCCAAAAGCCTGATGTTAATTAATATTAAATTTCAATATCAAAAATGATACAGGAGGAGAGCTCAATGTAATTAAAATTACAGAGCTAATATATCATATATCATTTTTTAATATTAAAATTTAATATTAATTAAGATCAGTTTTTTGGGATTTACCTTCCTACTTTTCCGTTTGGATTAAAGTATTTTAATAAAATATTTTGGGCCTACCCTTTAGTAGTTGAGCTCTATTGGTTTGTTCCCGGATTTTTTATTTCATGTTGAAATGTTCATTCAACAATTTTGAATATTGCAAATTTATTTTATTTATTATATATATATATATATATATATATATATATATATATATATATATCCAGTTGAAGACAACCATTAGCTTTAAAATCCGGAGTTCTCTGACATTTACTTTTTAAAAAGTTCTCAATAGAACATGAAGCGTAATTAATTTATTTATTTAAAATATTTGTTCCATTGAGACACGAAATTTTTATATAAAAATATACTTAATTTTATATATATATATATATATACAGCTACATGCATACATATATAAATCTATGGAATGAATTGTTTGAACATTACTTTTTTACCGATACTCGGTGTAGTATTTAAGTAGATATTCTGTTTTTAATTAAACAGTATTATATATTTATACCTACTAGCCTGATTATTTGCGATAAATTTTTATTACGAAAATGTGCGTCATTCGGCAGGATTCGAGCCTGCGAACCCTATCTATATAGGGGAAGCTACCATTTGATCTCGCACGTTTTAGACCACTCGACCACGAATCACCATCAGTCTACGCGAGGTTTTAATCAAGCCTATATAACACAATTTTTTATTTATCGCAATAACCATATCTGTTCTGAAATGTATCGTAATGTCACAAATGTAAACATGCTACGGAAATTAATGAAACTTGGTTATAAACAACCAACAATTTGAAATGATTTGTTTGAACATTATTTTTTATCGATACTCGTATTTTAGTAGATATACAGTATTTAATTATAATTATATAATACTGTTTAATTAAAAACAGAATATCTACTTAAATTCGAGTATCGGTAAAAAATAATGTTCAAACAATTCATTTCATAGATATATATGTATAACCAAGTTCCGTTAATCTTCGTCAATTTCCGTTATATCTATCTATCTATCTATCTATCTATGATGATTATCAAATATATATCCGACAGAATGCCAAGTTAAAGAACAAATAGGAAACCTATCAATAGAGGGATGTGCTTTTTGGTGCAGTGGATATCGGTTCGGAACGAGATCGAATTCCATTTGAATTCTCTGCATTCACTTAGGCGCAAATACTCTTGAGAAAGGTATTAATTCATCTTTTCCCCTCTATTTATGGGTTAAATAACAGGACAGATTGGGTTCTATAGCTTTGGCTTGCAACCAGTCTACCTCAGAAAGTAATGGCAACTTACTGCGGAATAATCTTCTGCCCAGTCAGTCATGTCTCTTTTGAGACATGATCGCCCAAGCGTGTATCACGTATGGCACTAAACTGACTGACAGAATATAATAGTTGGAAACATAATTAAAACTTCTACTGGGCATGAAGTGGGGGGGTCGGTTTTCTATTGTGATGAAGTAATAAAATGATCCCCCACTAATTATACTTAATATAATAATGTAATATTATCTGTCTCCTCTCTCCAGCTATGAGTTAAATGGCAGAACAGATTGTGTTCTATAGCCTTGGTCGGCAACCAGTCTAACGCAGAAATAATGGCGACTTACTACGGAAAAATATTCTGCCCAGTCAGTCATGTCTCTTTTGAGACATGATTGCCCAAGCGTGTATCACGTATGGCACTTAACTGACTGAATAAATATAATAGTTGGAAACATAATTAAAACTTCTACTTGGCATAAAGTGGGGGATCGGTTTTCTCTTGTCATGAAGTAATAAAATGATTCCCCACTAATTATACTTAATTCAATAATGTAATATTATCTGTCTCCTCTCTCCAGCTATGAGTTAAATGGCAGGACAGATTGTGTTCTATAGCCTTGGTTGGCAACCAGTCTAACGCAGAAAATAATGGCGACTTACTACGGAATAATCTTCTGCCCAGTCAGTCATGTCTCTTTTGAGACATGATCGCCCAAGCGTGGATCACGTATGGAACTAAACTGACTGACTGATTAATCTTTTATTAAAGCCTGATATCTATCTATACATACACACAGGATGTAGATATCTACGCTCATGCATACGCAAAGGCATATACACACACCCATATATATATATATCAGTCAGTTAAGTGCCATAAGTGATACACGCTTGGGCGATCACGTCTCGAATAAGATATGACTGACTGGGCAAAAGATTATCCCGCAGTAGGTTGCCATTGTTTTCTGCGGTAGACTGGTTACCAACCAAGTCTATAGAACCCAATCCGTCAAATGTTGCTTCCATCTGTCTCTTCTACGAATATCTTCATGGCTTTTACTCCGATGAGCATATTTTTTGAACCTCTGTTATGGGGTAACACACCTATTCCTCAGATAATGGACACTCCCACTTATGTTTATATAAGTTAACAGGAAGTTCTGGGGAAGTTTATGGGGGTTTTAGACTTCTATTGGAGTTCAGTTGAACCACTAGGCAGTTGATATTAGTCGGCAGTTAGCTAAGGAGTCAGCTTTCAGTGGAAAATTACCAAGTTCCTAATATTTTGGGTACGTTAAGTCGATTAGCAACCGACATAGTACGATTATAACCTTCAGTGTGAAAACTACTCCGCAACAACAACCCCCTCTACACGAATTTACTCAAATTATAGAGATGATACTAGATCCCACACTGTTACAGTCAAAACATTCAAATGTAGCAGTAACTTCTACTACACTGCTTCTTTACTTGCACTTCCCGCCTGTTGTACGCCATTTTCTCGCTGAGAGCTACAATCGCCAAGAGATTAAATGCAACGTCAGCTGCCATTTCTTATCTCCTCATCTATTTTTTCTCTACTATTCCCCTGTCTCGAATTGATAAGTCTAATGTTACTTTGCAAGACACACTTTAGGAACAAATGCAAGCTGCTTTGGCAGGAGATACCATTAGATACATTGAAGAAGCTTGTAATGTCAATGCCCGACAGAATGATGGCTGTGATCACAGAAAAAGGCTATTATACTAAATATCAAATACATGTTACGACAAGTATTTTTCTTGTTAAAGCATTTGTTGAGTAAATCAAATAAAATTACATTGATTAAATTGTTTATTTTCTGTCAATATGCCTCAGGAAAGAAAAATAGTTCTTGTCCTAATACTTTTGCACAGTACTGTAGCTGTTAATTTTTAGTTACATTCTCCCCTTTTTTTTGCGAACCCAGACGATGTCAATTTTTTTCTTTTCCTATTTATTTGATTTTATTCTATCTTTTTCTTTTTCTTTTTCCTTTTCTTTTTCTTTCCCTTTATTTTTATTTTTATTTTATTTTATTTTATTATTTATTTTTTAATTTCTTTGCAATCTATTTAAAAAGGAAAAGTAGACTAATTTTTCTCCAGTTTCTGAAAGGTTTTTTTCCTGTTGCTGAGGTGATGTGTCGTTCCCCGTGGGGATCTTCATATCGAAATGGCCATTCAACATCTTTGAATTAATCCTTTTTTAATATATATATATATATATATATATATATATATGTGTGTGTGTGTGTGTGTGTGTGTGTGTGTGTGCAATTATAATTAACCAGTTATTGGGCAGAATTAAATTAGACCAGTATACAGTTGTATTAAATGAGCTCAATACATATCAGTATCTTGTTCTTCTTTTTTGCTCTACTTTGATGTAATTATCTTCACACCAGTATTCCCAAACTTCTATTACCCATTCACCGACACTCCCTGTTCCTTTTCGCTCTACTCTTATGTAGCCGCCTGCTAACCAGTGGCAGTACTGCCTAGCTTGTGGCGTAACGATTATGATAAAAAAAAAGAAAAGAAAAATGCGATTTGTGGCATATATTCATATGCCCATTGGAGTTTTATTTGATGGAATGATCTAGATGCTCCCGAAACGTAAGTTTCGATGCGTGAAAATTTAATCTGCGAGAGACTGTCGTACTTTTGTGACTAATGCAAGAATTTCATTTTGTTTTGTAATTATTCCTGTGCAGTCTCCCAACAGACGACATCACACATAAATTTTCCCTTGAGTAGATAACATTTTTAAAGGCTCCTATACATACATACCTACATACATACAGATATATATATATATGTGTGTGTGTGTGTGTGTGTGTGTGTGTATATATGTGTGAGTGCATGTATATATATGTATATATATATCCATACATATATGTATGCATATATGTATACATATATGTATATATACATATATATATGTATACATACATATATATCTATATATATGTATACATATATATAGATATATATGTATGTATATATATATATATGTATATATACATAGATATATATGTATATATACATATATATATGTATATATATGTATGTGTACATATATATATGTATATGTATGTATACATGCATATATATGTATGTATATATATATATACATATATGTATATGCGTAGATGTGTATAGGCGTCTGATAAAAAAATAAAACAAAATAAAAATATAACAAGAATGATATTCTTTTACCTACAGAAAAAAAATTCACGTTTTTGCTTGACGATTTATCTGCAGTTCATCAGGCATATATCATGGTTTCTCAGATGAATTGTCTACAGGAACCGGATTTGTTCTTTATCCACAGGTAACGGCCTGTTCTGCACGATAAATGTGGCAACGTTTGGTGTGAGGGCATCGGCATAATAGGGTGTTTCGTTGAGATTAGTGTACAATTGCGCCAAAGTGACTTTGAATAGTTTCATGTATGTCAATATTCGGCTGGCACGTAATACATTTCACCAGCCTTTGAAGATGAAAAAAAACTGTTTGGCAATAATTGAACTAATTCAGATAAACAAAAAAATCCAAACCTTCGTAAAAAATATTTAAACATTCTTATGCACACACACACGCACACACACACACATGCACTCCCCACACAAATATATATATATATATATATATATAGATAGAGAGAGAGAGAGAGAGTGAGAGAGTGAGAGAATGAGACAGTGTATTTTTACAAGACATTTTTGTTTTTTTGTTTAATCACAAATATTTTTTTATTAATGTCTCCAATTTATAGAAGTTTTCTTTATTTGACTTTTCCAACTTTGGGAATATTTAGGAATTAAGTTTGTTTTACATAAGGCTTGATGTTTTTCCGAATTCTTACCTCTCTCTCTAACTCTCTATCTTTCTCTCTCCCTATCTATCTATCTATCTATATATATATATATATATATATATATATATATAAGTATATATATAGGCAGCAGACATTCTCTCTAACATGCTTCATTAAATATGACTAATTAAGAAGATTTAATGAATCTATTTTTTGAGTTTTTCCGCGACCTAACAATTTTTCCGATTCGCAAGAATTAGAAAATATAACAATTACCTGCATTTCTTCTTACCAAAGTTTTTCGGCTACTTCTATAGCCATTTTTAATGGTAAATTTGTCTCTAGTGTTGTTATTTTTCCTCTTATTTTCACTCTTATGAAAACTCAATTTTAATGGCAACACATACATCGAAATTAATTGTGGCAGCATGGCCAAACCATTAGGTTTAACTTTCTCGAACTTTTACTTTTTCCATATTTGAAAACAAATTCTTCAAAACAACTGATAAGCCAGAAATGTTGATCTGCTTTTTTTGTTTTCATAAAAACCAAAAGACGCAAATAAAATCCTAAAATCGATTTTTGAAAAAAAAAATTTCTACGCTAAAATTTACATATGAACTCATTATTAATAACAAAATCCCAAGATGAAACAGAGACAGCAACAACTTGTTGCTTACATATTAAGGAAAGCAGGATTAGAAGAACTGACACAAGTAAGCAAGGCAGTGTAGAAAGAGTGTAACTTAAATGCAAGCTTCGATGGGCAGATACGAATTGAATAAGATGGCAATTAGTACTTCGACCTTAGGAAGATGTTCTGGAGAGACATAATCCGCGATCAGCGGATGTGACATGTCACGTAAAAAGAGAACTTCATTTTTAAAAATGTTTCCAGAATGACTGTGATGTCATCCCGTACACACACACCCACACCCACACACACACACAACAATATATATATATATATATATATATATATATATATATAGGCAGCATATCATCATTGAGATATGTTTCATTGAATAATATAGAAATACTGTCTATACTTTTTATACTTATCCTTTCTACTTCTCTTGGGTTCAGAAATGTAAATACCTAGGAAGTGTGATGACAGAGGATGAAAACTGCGACACCAAGATAAGAAGGTGCATTGGCCTGACCAAGGACGCATTTCACAGGCTAAGAGAGAGAGAGAGAGAGAGAGAGAGAGAGAGAGAGAGAGAGAGAGAGAGAGAGAGGACGATTTCGTCGGAAACAAATAATAGAGTACTTGACTGTTATGTGACCTATATTGCAGTGAAAGCTGTACACTATCATCAGAGACGAAGGAGAGACTCGAAGCAACAGAAATATAGTTCTAGAGAAGGATGCTGATGATACCATGGACCAAACGTTTAAGCAAAGATAAAGGTTTGAAGAGAACAGAAATGAAAAGGAAACTTATACTTAGCATCAGGAAGAGACAGCTAAGTTTTCTGAGACAAGTAATAAGGAAGGAGGCTTGGAGAATCTAATACTTACAGGACGGATAGAGAGAAAGCGAGTCAAGGGAAAGCCATGCATGACATACTTGGTAGCCTTGAGCAAATGAATGGCGGAGAAGGGATTGGAGAGATACCATACAAAATGTTATGAGCAACAAGCGATTGGGACGGGTGGAGGTCCATGATCGCCTATGTCCTGAAAAAACATGACACATAAAGAAGAAGAAGAAGAAGAAGAAGAAGAAGAAGAAGAAGAAGAAAGGGAAAAGAAGAAGAAACAATTCATTGCAATCCTTTTCATTTCTCTCGGGTTCAGAAATGTAAATACCTGGGAACTGTAGTGACTGAGGATGGAAACTGCGACAACGAGATCCGAATGGCATGACAAATGACGCATTTCAAAAGATAAGAGAGAGAGAGAGAGAGAGAAAGAGGAGAGGAGAAAGGAAGATTTCGTTGGAAACAAAGAATAGAGTTCTGGACTGTTATGTTATATCTGTCCTCTTGGATGACAGGGAATGTTGGACAATCTTCTCAAAGATGAGAAAGTGACTCGAAGGATGCCGAGAATATCATGGACTAAACATGTGGACAATGACGAGGTTTTGGAGAGGATGCGAACCAAAAGAATCTTATACTTAGCATCAGGAAGAGACAGCTGAGATTTCTGGGACACGTAATGAGGAAAGAGAGCTTGGAGAATCTGGATACTCAATGAATGGATAAACGGAAAGAGAGACAAGGGAAAGCAGTGCGAGAAATATTTGATTTGCTTGGGCAATTGAATGGCGGAGCGGAGTTTGGAACAAATACCAAGGTGAAAATTTTAAGGGCGACAAGGAATATGGGCGAATGATAATCCATAACCGCCTAATGTCCTGAAAGGACACAGCATATAAAGAAGAAGAAGAAGAAGAAGAAGAACCATTTTACTACAATCCTTTCTAGTTCTTTCTTGTTCATATGTGGTGTCCGGCTTTCTCTTTTCCAATCTTTTCTTTTTTTTTTTCAATTGGGGTAGATAGAGTGAACTATCGCCCAGTTCACACACCACCCAGGTCTATTGAACAGGTGAAGAGGCTCATCCCTTGCTTCCCTGTTTAGGATGTGGTTCCCGGTTTTCTTTTCTTTTCCATTCTTTTCACTCATACGTAGCCCCCTGCACATCAGTGGCGTTACCACCTTGCTCGGGTGATTTGATTAAAGAAAATGTAAATACCTGGGAAGTGTGGTGACGTGGTATGGTGAGTGCGGCACCTGAAATCCGAAGGCGCGTTGGCAGGGCCAATGATGCATTTCAAAAGCTAAGCAAAATAATGAGAAGCAGGAAGATTTCGTTAGAAACAAAGAAATATACCATGGACTTGGGCATATACCTAACGTCAGGAAGAGACAACCTAGGTTTCTGGGACGGGTAATTAGGGAGGAGGGCTTAGAGAATATAATACTCATGGAACGGATAGAAGGGATCAGAGATGACAACACGAGAATTACTTGATGAGCTTGAGCTGGTGGTTGGTAGAGCACGATTTGGGAGAGAATAGTGTTAAGAGCGAGAGAGGATAGGGGCAAGTGAAAGTCCATGATCGCCTACGTCACAAAGGAACAAGGAACCTAAAGAAGTATTATTTTCTTGACGTTATGATGAAATTCATCTTAACGCCAAGAAACTGATTAGAGAATAAGAAAAATCTATGTGTGTATATTAGTTAATAAGTCATGTTTTAATATATGTGTGTGTGTGTGTGTGTGTGTGTGTGTGTGTGTGCGCGTGTGTGTTTGTGTATGTCTTTGTGTGTGTGTTCATGTGTATGCTCATATATGCATGCAAATTCCAAAATATTTACGTAAGGTATATATATATATATATATATATATATATATATATATATACCTTCCCGTAAATATTTTTAATGTACAATTTTGTAGTAGATTGTAGTTTGTATATGTTCTAAAGTATAATGTATAATAAATATTCATTATTATATTTTAATATTGAGCACTATTTTAAATTAATTTTTTGAAGGCTGCAAATATCTTCTTCATTACTTAATCATTTGCGTATATATATATATATATATATATATATATATATATATATGCTATGTTACGTAAAATTACGAAATGGGGTTAGCTGACATGTTTATTTAAGAATTATTTCTTTGAACATTATTTTAATGGATATTGGTATTTGAACTATTGGCTTCTTCTTCCGCATATATGGAAACCACATGTTCGAATCCTATCGGAATCAGATACTTTCCTAAACACAATTTTGTCGAATAGTCAGGTCGGTGGATATATGTAAATTTACTGTTTAATTATAGATAAAAGAAAAAAGAAAAAAAAGTTTCCCCTAGAACACGAGTATGCCCTATGAAATGTTCAAAGAAAAATTTTTAAATATCTGTCCGTCTGTCTATCTATCTGTCTATCTAATTTATATATATATATATATATATATATATATATATATATATATATATATGTGCGAGTGTTCGTGTGTGTGCGTATTGATTGGCTGACATCTTTCAGTTAAAAGTCTATTTCGTTTTCTGTTTCTTCGCCTTTTCGCCCCCACTCGGGTTTTGCTTTGCTACCGGTGATTTTATATACTTTTCGTCCGTTTTTTTTTTTCTTTTTACAAAGACCGCCAGGTTTCCATTTGTGAAGTATAGAAAAGGAAACAAAAATCGATAATCAATAAACTTATCTCCCTTTTTTATATACTTTATTTAATTTATGCATTTGTTTTTCGTTCATCTTTAATACTATTTTTTCTTTAACTTCTTTCTTCATTTCACACTATATAAAAAAAGAATACTACGCACATTTTGCATATATGGCCGCTCGGAAATATCTTGCTTGTATGCCAGTGGGCAACATTTGTGTTAGTCTATATATGTATATATATGTGTATATGTGTGTTCATGTGCAATCTTATACCTAAAACAAATTTGCTTGGATATGACATTTCGCAATACTGCTGCACGGTGAGGAAGTTAATATTAAAACGTTTACAAAAAGCTAAAGGTTTAGAAGCGTTCGTAATATCCGAGAACTTTGTCTGCTGAAGCCTCAATATTCGCTTAGATTTCAGCTTCTTTTTTAATAAAATATGCTGGTGACTTTTCTGGTCGCCACATATATATATATATATAACATGGTGACCACAAAAGTATATATATATATATATATAATATATAGTTACATGAATTAATAAATGCACGCATGTATAATATTATTATTCATGTGTTAATAAAACAGTGCCCAATGTATTAAGAACAGAGCTATTTAACACACACACACACACACACACACACACACACATATATATATATATACATATATATATACATATATATATATATACATATATATATACATATATATATATACATATATATATATACATATATATATATACATATATATATATTTATATACATATATACATATATATATACATATATATATATACATATATATATACATATATACATATATATATATATATATATATATATATATATATATATATATATATATATATATATATATATATATATGTTCATCTTTGGTGTCAACTTTTTCTGAGATCACATTTTTCCCCATAAACCATACTCTTTATTACTTTTTCAGTTATTCCTTTATCCAGTGACTTCCTGTTGGATATTTTTTTAAATAATTTTCTTTCCATCTCCAATTATATATATATATATATATATATATATATATATATATATATATATATGCCGGCGTATGACGATATGTATATTTATTAAATGTGGAGAAATTTGTCACTTAACTGAGATAATTACGCCGACTTGTTTGATTCGAAAAGGCATTATTGTGATGTCCACACTCCTCGGGGATTTTCTTCTTCTCATTTAATAATTTTTCCACGCCCAGTAACCCCCTTGTGTCTTAGTGGCTTTACTGCCTTGCTTAGGATAAGTCCGATTAAAACACACACACACATACATACATATATATATATGTATATATATATATATATATATATATATATATATATATATATATATATATATATAATAAACTGTAAATACGCCTGAGGATCACAGGGTGAGAAAGGGTTTTTACAGATGAGATTCTTACTAACATGTCGGTTTTTACGATGTGCAGTTGCTAGCCACACACCTAACTGGATTCTGAATTTATAATTTTATTTATCTTAAACTGACTGTTAACTATATCCCGTGAAAATGAATACAGAAATAGGTATGAATAGACAGAAATTTATAGACATGCAAGATGATATGTACTCGATGGAATATATAGAAAATATATAAATATTAAAGTATCGAATCATTAAGCTTGAAATATTGTACCATGTGGTCTCGACCAGCATCAAATAAAGGCTCATCAAGTAGTAAATTGAATGAACTAGCCTCGTAATCAGCATGGGGCAATATCGCATTCCCAGGCGCCTATTGCATGGAGAGCTACCCTGTGGAAGAAGACATCAAGACTGATTCTTTTGATGATATTTTGATGTCCTGTAGTGTTAGGAAAGTGCTTGGGACGGATAAAGGTTTTTTTTTCTTTTCTTTTTATTTCTCTACAGAGACCGTATCGTCAAACCAGTTGCAGGTACCTGGATGGCCGAACTTTTTACATTATATGCTTTTGACAGGATTAATAATTATCTCTTTCATCTCGTATAAAGTGCGGTTGGAAGTATTTCGTTGAAAATCCGACGGGAAATTTTAAATTAGTTATTTGCGTTCTTATATAACGGCTGTTAGAATACAAGCGACTGAGCGACTGAAAGTGACATACTAAGGTGGGATAATCTGGCACTCACGGGTCAGATAGTGGGAGAGATAGGTAAATCAATGCATAACATACATGATGGGTTGAGCTAGCGATGGCAGAGCGGAGTTTAGTGTTATTTAGTCGAATTGATTAAATATATATATATATATATATATATATATATATATATATATATATAATAAAGGAATAGGGTTGTTCCAACGAGAGTAATTAGTACAAAATAAAAAGATACTCAGAGAAACCCAAACGTAAAACAACGAATTTGTTCGCCTGAAGAGAGTCAATTTTAGACTCGAAACACGTGTAGAGCAAACCATGACAAATTAATACTCCATAACTTGTATAAATACCAAAACAATAAATATATATTTTAAAGAAAACTTTCACTTTTTATTTTATATATATATATATCATCCTCATACAAACGTGTTTCGCTGTATCACAGCTCATCAGTGTGGTAAACACATCCGCTTGCTTCTGGTCGGGATCGAAACTCGACCGATTTGGTATCAGTCGGAGCCGCTGCACCCTAAGCCATATGCTCTTCTTTAGAAAGCTCAATCGTAATGAGTGCATAATATATTAGTCATCCACATGACTAACACACACACACACACACACACACACACACACACACACACACATATATATATATATATATATATATATATTCTACCCCTAGTATATATATATATATATATATATATATATATATATATATATATATATATACTAGGGGTAGAATCGTCGACTGACGCCGATTCGGTCGGGTTTTAGGGCCAACGTTGTCGACGCTTAAACTGTTGCAAATTCGGTGTCTCGCCCTATGAGTTCGACGACGACGACGATGCTTAAAAATTATGGACTCAAATTTCAATCTGTCGGGTATTACGCTCAACTCGACTTTCAATGGCGACAATTTTTCCCAATTCTTTAATCTCAGCTCTTCTTTGTCGTTGGTAAAACAATAAACTTCCGTTTTTTTCTCGTCTTTTTTTCCCTCGTCAGTCTAAAACAATAATAGTCTGCAACAAATGCCTTTGTCGAAATCAATAGACTGGACCCAGGTTGTAAATAAAATATCGAAAGCATTTTATTTTTATGTTTCAAACAAACTGGTGACTTGCCGTTCTTTTGTCCGAGTTGTCGGTGACCCCTCATCCATAAATATCCCTACATCAAAGAAACCCGGTGCAAATCCCAATTCAGTCAATCGTTTTCTTCGTCTGTTGAAGTTAAAACTCTCCCGAATCAGGCTCAATCCGTTCTTCTCGACAATAAAAATCACACTCACAAATTAAAGCTAAAATTTAACATCCCAGCTTTTAGCTTGGCGTCACTTCCGCCTTATTGAGTACTATCTTCCGGTGCAAATTTTATCTGGGGCTTAACCTATCTGAAACTGGCCAGATAAAGCAAAAATCTCTAAATCCAAAAGTATTCTCTTTTGTATTATTCTTTTTTAACATTTTAAAACAGATTCCATTTTTTCTTCAGATCTTAAAATATCTGCGTTACTAAGTGAAATTTTCTTGTCCGAATACTACGTCAGCCAAGTAATGACTCCATAAAATTGGGAAGGGTAACATGAAAAAGCTTAAGATCTACGAGTGATAATGAGATTTGGAAAGTCATGATCGCTTACGTCCCGAAGGAACACAGCTCATAGAAGACGTAAAACCGAAGGAGTATATGGTAACAAAAGACAGAATACATGACAAAAAATCCATTGATTGTTGAGAAAAGTGAACAATGCCTACAAAAAACAGAGTTAGCCATTCTTCTAAATGTCGTAAGTAGAAGATCATGGATCACCACAATTTCTAGTCTTTTATCGCCCCCCACCCACAAATGTTTTGATAATTTACCACTCTTCTTGTCCTTGTTTTAAAATTCATGGACACCAACTGTTAAGTAGGTGAGTCGTCGTTTCCTATAGTTTCTCCTGCATTTTACATGCTTTGCGAATGATCATTTCGCCATGCCTCCCTTCCACCTTATGCAAAGTGCGATGTGAAAATTGTCGTCGTTTTAAAATTTAATTTCACGTATGCGTGTCATTTGTGTTTCATTTTGCTGACTGCTCAGTATAGTAGGGTCGGTTGGGCATCCTCTGTAGGAAGAAAGACCATCTAACATAAATTTTAAAACGGTATTATTCTTTCAAACACTCTTCCCACCTACCCAACTATCTATCACCCCCTTCTGACATTTCCTATATCTAACCACTCTTTCTATTTACCTTCCCCTATGTAGCCCCAAGCGCAATAGTGGCAGTGGAATGCCTTGCTTGGGGTGAAATGATTAAAACAAAAATGTACGCCTTTGCGTTTGGACCGGTAGCTTCAATACAAGCACTTCAGAGGTTACGGGTCAATCTGAAAGCAGTACAGAACATTAGCAAAAGTTGGATGATGTATCCAGTTGATATCAAGATGTTTAGAATGATCATTGTCATCTCATTTTAACAGACAGACACAGTGTTATTGATAAGTCTAAATGATGCCAAAATGAAAATAACACTGACATCTCATTTTAACAGACAGACACAGTGTTACGGATAAATCCCAATGACGCCAAAATGAAAATAACACTGACCTCTCATTTTAACAGATAGACACAATGTTACGGATAAATCCAAATAACGCCAAAATGAAAATAACACTGACATTTAATTTTAACAGACAGACAGCATATTATGGATAAATCCAAATAATGCCAAAATGAAAATAACACTGACATCTCATTTTAACAGACAGACACAGTGTTACGGATAAATCCAAATGACGCCAAAATGAAAATAACACTGACCTCTCATTTTAACAGATAGACACAATGTTACGGATAAATCCAAATGACGCCAAAATGAAAATAACACTGACCTCTCATTTTAACAGATAGACACAATGTTACGGATAAATCCAAATAACGCCAAAATGAAAATAACACTGACATTTAATTTTAACAGACAGACAGCATATTATGGATAAATCCAAATAATGCCAAAATGAAAATAACACTGACATCTCATTTTAACAGACAGACACAGTGTTACGGTTAAATCCAAATGACGCCAAAATGAAAATAACACTGACATTTAATTTTAACAGACAGACAGCATATTATGGATAAATCCAAATAATGCCAAAATGAAAATAACACTGACATCTCATTTTAACAGACAGACACAGTGTTACGGATAAATCCAAATGACGCCAAAATGAAAATAACACTGACATTTAATTTTAACAGACAGACAGCATATTATGGATAAATCCAAATAATGCCAAAATGAAAATAACACTGACATCTCATTTTAACAGACAGACACAGTTTTACGGATAAATCCAAATGACGCCAAAATGAAAATAACACTGACCTCTCATTTTAACAGATAGACACAATGTTACGGATAAATCCAAATAACGCCAAAATGAAAATAACACTGACATTTAATTTTAACAGACAGACAGCATATTATGGATAAATCCAAATAATGCCAAAATGAAAATAACACTGACATCTCATTTTAACAGACAGACACAGTGTTACGGATAAATCCAAATGACGCCAAAATGAAAATAACACTGACCTCTCATTTTAACAGACAGACACAGTGTTACGGATAAATCCAAATGACGCCAAAATGAAAATAACACTGACCTCTCATTTTAACAGATAGACACAATGTTACGGATAAATCCAAATAACGCCAAAATGAAAATAACACTGACATTTAATTTTAACAGACAGACAGCATATTATGGATAAATCCAAATAATGCCAAAATGAAAATAACACTGACATCTCATTTTAACAGACAGACACAGTGTTACGGTTAAATCCAAATGACGCCAAAATGAAAATAACACTGACATTTTATTTTAACAGACAGACAGCATATTATGGATAAATCCAAATAATGCCAAAATGAAAATAACACTGACATCTCATTTTAACAGACAGACACAGTGTTACGGATAAATCCAAATGACGCCAAAATGAAAATAACACTGACATTTAATTTTAACAGACAGACAGCATATTATGGATAAATCCAAATAATGCCAAAATGAAAATAACACTGACATCTCATTTTAACAGACAGACACAGTGTTACGGATAAATCCAAATGACGCCAAAATGAAAATAACACTGACCTCTCATTTTAACAGACAGACACAGTGTTACGGATAAATCCAAATGACGCCAAAATGAAAATAACACTGACCTCTCATTTTAACAGATAGACACAATGTTACGGATAAATCCAAATAACGCCAAAATGAAAATAACACTGACATTTAATTTTAACAGACAGACAGCATATTATGGATAAATCCAAATAATGCCAAAATGAAAATAACACTGACATCTCATTTTAACAGACAGACACAGTGTTACGGATAAATCCAAATGACGCCAAAATGAAAATAACACTGACCTCTCATTTTAACAGATAGACACAATGTTACGGATAAATCCAAATAACGCCAAAATGAAAATAACACTGACATTTAATTTTAACAGACAGACAGCATATTATGGATAAATCCAAATGATGCCAAAATGAAAATAACACTGACATCTCATTTTAACAGACAGACATAGTGTTACGGATAAATCCAAATGACGCCAAAATGAAAATAACACTGACATTTAATTTTAACAGACAGACATAGTGTTATGGATAAATCCAAATGACGCCAAAATGAAAATAACACTGACATTTTATTTTAACAGACAGACAGCATATTATGGATAAATCCAAATGATGCCAAAATGAAAATAACACTGACATTTTATTTTAACAGACAGACAGCATATTATGGATAAATCCAAATGATGCCAAAATGAAAATAACACTGACATCTCATTTTAACAGACAGACATAGTGTTACGGATAAATCCAAATGACGCCAAAATGAAAATAACACTGACATTTTATTTTAACAGATATACCAAGGGCTATGGAAAACTTTGCAGATTTGATCACCAAAATTAAGCCACGTTGAGCCTGTTCAGTACCTAAATGTGTGACTGCTTGGCAATACCAGGTGCTTGGAATTAGAACTGTTAGAGCCAAGTTTCAATTCCTGTTGTGTTCGTTACATTCACTGACACACAAATACCCTTGGGAGCGGATTCACACATGCATGTATACACATCCGCATATATATATATATATATATATATATATATATATAAAATTATATAAGTATACGAGCAACTTTTTATATACCCCTATGCATAGAGACAATGTACGTCTGTGTACACTTAACTCCCAAAGAGGTGATATATTTTCTGTTCATACGTCTTAATAAGCATTACACATATATAGATATATCCATATATACAGTCATACCTCATTCGGATTGTTGATACTAACCTGTACACATATGGGTAGAATGATCAGTACATGGGAGTATAATCAGTTCAAGAATGCACAATTGACTGCATCTAAAATTAACATTACGCACTTATAATCAGGCGTTCTCACATGATGGAAAAACGTATACATATTTAGGTCCATTCTTGTATATGAAATACACTCATACGTAGGTGCCCCCTTATACGCACAATAATATATACAATAATATATATAAACATGCACAAAATTCTATAGAAGCATACACAAAATTAGGTGCACCCATACATATGAGAAACATATCTCACCATTATACACGTGAAATATTTATGTCGAAGTCATTATAGTAAACTCATATCCAATTACATTGTTCTTGATAGGATATTTCTTTTAAAACTGCGTACACCAATAGTATAAAGTCATTGTGTACTTAGATTGGCGTGTCAATCCATTGTATGGTAAGTTGAGTTTTCCTTTATAAATATTATATTGCTTTGTATAACATACATTGAGCTCTCTATATAGATATAAAACTTAATATTTTAAATTTAGTTAATCTTGTTGGCTTATCCTCACCGTTTACAGACTGGACATCTATACCTATATATATATATATATATATATATATATATATATATATATATATATATATATTAAAATGGTTTCTAAGAGCACTATAACACTGCACAAAAAATGTCATATTTTGGATAATTTTTGTTCTTCTTTGGGTGATATTTTACAAAAATGGAAAATAGTAAACCATTTTATGTTTATTATTAGAAAGCTAAGGAGGGGTGGTTGGAGGAATTTCAACAATAGGATTATGAGTGTGTCAGAGTTAAACGCGAGATTGAATTTGAACTATAAAGTTGAACATTTAGATCGTATGGAGGTGAGTTGTTGAATTATGTCATGATAAAATTACACTTTTATCTGTGTAAGGAAGGTATATATTAGGAACACACATTATTCAGATGTGTAGAAAGTAGCTTTAAACAACAGGTCAGATTTTAGGTATTGGGAGAAATTAATTTTTATAGTCCTGAAGGGACTCATTGTTTAAGTTAAAATGTAAATAAAGTAAATAAGTTATGCTGTATTTATGAAAAACAAATAAGTATTGTGTGGGAAAGCATATATATATATATATATATATATATATATATATATATATATATTGCATTTGTTCCGTATTAGAAAAAAGGTGAAGATTTTGCAAAGTATTTCAGTAAAATTTCCACTTTTCAAGCCTCGTTTATAATTATAGTTTAGTAAAATGAAGTTTATAGTTTAGTAAAATGAAGGCCTTTCATAAACCTGGCTCTCGAGAGTAATATATACGTCGAGCAGTTTGGCCTCAGTCTAATAAGGAAGTCGGGTGTGTGTACTCCGGAAAAGTCGAATGTGGAGTTGGATGAGAATCTGTGGGCAAACCACTCAGCTTTGTCCGCAGATGACGTGAGAACCTCAAATCCATGGATTAAAGGAGGTATTGAGGATTTCATATTGTTGAGCACTCGTTTACAAATCCTCCAATAGTCCTTGGAGCCGAACTTGCGGTCAGCTATGTGCTGTCGCATTCTCTCATGAAAAACAAATAAGTATTATGTGGGAAAGCATATATATATATATATATATATATACCATTTTTCCCGTTTTAGAAAAATAGGTTGGAGATCTTTCAAAGTATTTCAGTAAAATTTCCAGTTTTCAAACCTCGTTTATAATTATAGTTTAGAAAATGAAGTTTATAGTTTGGTAAAATGAAGGCCTTTCATAAACCTGACTCTCGAGAGATATGTATACAACTGACTCTGTTCTTCCATATAATGCGATCATATTGTTTCACGGTTGACTATTCTCTTGGTTTCCATCGATATTAAAACTTTTCAAAATTATAGAAAATAATTATAGTTCAAATATATGGAACAAAAAACGTTAGAAGCTTTTTTCTCACTGGAGGGATACGTGTTAATACAGGTGTATCTTACTATACGTCGACAGTTTGCGCCAAGTGAGATGACTTAAGTCGAAAAACGACGTAAGTTGAATTTACTTGCCACCAGGCTAATCCACAGTTCTGTAGTTATAAATGTATCTTTAATAACATATGGCCAATAAAAATCTGTTTTAACCTTAAAAACAAATAACTTTTAGTTTTTAATACAGAAGAGAAAAAATTTAATCTAAATTTACGAATACATGTACGCACATACTTGTAATTGTTAACTTTTACAATTTAGCGATCTTTACAGTACATCACGGACTCTTTATTTGTGGATGCGTTTGGCTCTAATACATAATCAAATAAAATGATTTTCTAAGGTTAAATAACAAAAACAGTTATAAAAATTATTTTGCGATAGGAGAAAACAAACTAATTTATGTTCAATTTATCAATTTTTACATTCAATTTTGTTTATATTGGTAGACATTCAAACTACTGCAAAAAACGTCAATGCCGAGCGCTTAAAAACCGCTAAAGAAGACAACAAGTTAGAGTCACAGACGATTTCATATTTCATTCGCTAGAGTTTATGATGATTATATTAACAATTACTTTAAATGTACGTATTTTAATATAATTTCATATACTTTTATTCTTATTTTGTTTTTTATAATCATATCGCCCCAAGCAAGACATTTTACTGTCACAGTTTTGCAGGGGATTAAATAGGAGGAAAGTTATTAGAAAGAGAGACAGGTTATACGGGGTGTAAACGATAAATTGGCAGTTTGAGATCTCAGACTTTAAACCTTGATAAAGAAGGGACATTTAAAGACATTTAAGATTTGCGTATGTTTATTTAACTGTTTTATTAAATACAAACATTTTATTCTATGCGTCTATCTTCTGCGTCCAAAACTTGCTGAATGCGAGCCCTAAAAGCACGACAGGCCTTGACAGCTAACTCTTTCTTGATATCGCGGAATGCTCGCCTTACGGAGGTCTTCAGTGAGGCCACACTGTTATGGGGGCGAGCATTAGAGACTTTCTCAACATCGCCCCATAACCAATACTCGCAGGGGTTTAAATCTGGCGAACTAGAGGGCCAGATATTTGAGGGCACAAAAAACGGCAACTCTCTCTTCAAGAAGGTCTGCACTGTTTTTGACCCATGAGCAGGTGCAGAGTCCAGGATGAATATCACTTTGTTGGGATCATACTTCTTTTTAATCCAGGGTAAGAGAACTTCCACCAGAATCTTCAGATATTCCGCCGTATTGATCTTCAGGGCCACTTCAATGAAGTGACGGGGCATGACTTTCCCATCGCTGGCAATAGCTCCAAACACCATGACAGAGGCAGGGTGTTTACTCTGCATGACTGGAGGAACACAAGAAGGGTCAATGGCGATAACTCTTGAGTTTCTGCAGTTGGCGACTTCGTCTACCACGAACTTTTTCTCTCCACAAAAATGCGAACGGTACCACCATGGTGTTTTAGGTGATTGAGTAGAAAAGTGGCTTCTCTCTTTACGAATGGTCTTAGATTTCGCGGTAAGAATGTTACGACATCGTCTGCAATATGACTTCATCCCAAGATCTTTCCGTACTGCATTAGAAATGGTCATTTTGGCTACATTCCGCTTTTTCGCCTGGTCAACCATTGACTGTGATGGATTTGCTGCAATGGATCGTTTCAAGCCACTAAGAAACCTTTTGGTGGGGATCTTATCACTTCTCGGACCGTGAGCCTTCCTTTGCATGTCTTCCCTTAAGTTTGCTACAATACGATAAACAGTCCTAGGGGCATAGCCAGTGTCTCTGATAATGTCAGATGTCTTATGCCCGGCGCGGAACAATTCAGCAATAAGCATTCTATGGTTAAATTCTACACTGGCACTCATTTTGTTAGTATCTTTAGGTGGCTAATCTGGACTTCAGACTCTAAAGAGTACAGAAACTAACATTTCAGACTGATAATGCCGCTTTAAAAAACCTAAATTGCGGATTGAAATTACTGCCAATTTATCGTTTACACCCTGTAGGGAGTGTCAAAAAGTGGGTAAGAAAAAATGACTGCGGTAATAAAGTGAGGGATCAGTCTATATACTAATTGTAATGTAGAATTGATCCCCCACCAATTTATACCCAATTCATAATAGTATAGAAAAATTTTTGTGGTAATCAGATCGCCCAAAGCAAGGCATTTTACTGCAAGTGTTTTGCAGGGAGGAAAGTTATAAGAAAGAGTGACAGGTTATAGGGGATTTCAAGAACTCGGTAAGAGAAGAATGATGGTGATGATAAAGTGAGGGATTAGTCTATATACTAATTGTAATATAGAATTGATCCCCCACCAATTTATCCCCACATTATAATAGTATAGAAAATTTTTGTGATAATCAGATCGCCCCAAGCAAGGCATTTTACTGCCACTGTTTTCCAGGGGTTTACATAGGAGGAAAATTATGAGAAAGATTGACAGGTTATAGGGGCTATCAGGAAGTGGACAAAAGAAGTATGAGAATATTGATGAGCGTGGAGTGGACGGAGAAATAAGCATGAGAGAGAAGATGCAGGTTAGTGAGATAGGAGATGACGAATTCGCATTTAAAATTCTTGGAGATTGCAGCTGTCAGTGAAGCAAGTAAATGGAAGGGAATTTCACAGGCGGGAAGTGCGAGAAAAGAAGCTGTTGGAGAAGAATTTATGTTTACAATTTATTGGTTTTACAGTAAAAGGGTAGGATCTAGTTGCTAATCTTTTAACATGATAACATGATTTCATGTACTTCTAATGCTTTTCTAGTGATATCATGACTTCAGTATTTGTGGAGGACAAACGTAAAGTCGAATAAAATGATTGAAAGTTTATTTTTAGTTTTTCATATTTTTTTTGTTTTGCCAAACGATGTATAATCGAGAACGCCTTAACTTGAAACGACGTAACCCGGGGTATGCCTGTGCTTCTTTTGACGTCAGAGATTCTTCCTTCAAAATATGATAGAGTAAATCTGACGTAGTTTATAATAATTATTTCTACAATCTAAAAGTTGCATAAGCAGGTAGTTCTTTATATGAAAACGGAACTTTGGATCCTGATTGGTCATCAAATAGCAAAATTCAAAATACGTCAGAGAAACGGGTTTTCCATAGCTAAAGAAAAAAATCGTTCTTTGAGCCACCCCAAGTGACTGGATTGAATATTTAAGGATTGTCTCTAACCGGTCACAAAGGTCAGTCAGAGGAGGCGGTTGCTGACACACATCTAAAATGTAATGGCAACTTCAAATCGACACGGAGATAAGGTGAGGTCGCACCTTGTTCTCTTTCTCCTTATCTCTCTCAACAATTACTGTTACAAACATTTTGTACGAACTCTTAATACTTTATCATTGAACACGAACTCTACTCAAAACTTTTTAATGTTTCTAATTGTACATTAACTCCTACCGCTTATGTTAGTCTTTCTCTTTAATAAATGTCTATTTTAACATTCAGAATGTATATTTTATTATTCCTCTTTTCTACACTAATCCTATCATTCCAACTGGCAACCAACCTTCTGATGAAAACCTTCTAATGATGATATATTTTGCATAAAACTGGGAAGCTATAGGGAGCTCGGTTAAGTCTGACACTAGGGCAAATCAAAGAAACATTAACCAGCTCCCTACACTTCAATATAAGACAGTCAATTTGAATTTTCTTATTTTAAAAAATCATTATATCATTCGTTTTTTGCTCTAGTTATTTACATATCTACCGTATTCGGAATGATTTTCGTTTCCTTCATCCCGATGGTATGGTACCTTCCACATCATAATTTATGTATTTATTTTAGTATATTTAATAAGTTTTTTTTTATCTAGTCATTTAGCTAATTTAACCATTCATCTTCACATTAATATCACGAAAATCAATTTATTTTTATTTTTATTTTTTCCGGATATTTACTGGAACCATTTACATATTATCATCACTGGACATTTATTTATTTGAGGACGACCTTATTCTAGAAATTTTTCCACTTCTTCTGTGCAACAAAAACATCTTGCATTCCAATAACATAGCGAACAGAGATTAGGACACAGGCCGGGGCCTGATCAACCTTGGCTGGGTCAACCTGGGGAGAAGGTCTGATGTTTGTAAAGGACCGAAACAGTCAATGAACCAGGGTAACATCACTGATGATGTGTCCTAACCGCATTTAAATGATGTATCTTTCAAAAAATTAGTTCGTTTTCAAAATTCTACATTATTCGATTATCAACTTTTCTCTTATATTCATATTTTCCTAGTTAAATTCGTCCAAAAATATTATTAATTCAATTGTTCGTTTCCCTTCAATTTCATGTGTGCGTCCTCCAACACCACGTTCAATATTTGATCACATACTTTGCTTAGTGAGCGCTTCGTTCTGAATCTTGCATTTCGCGGTGCAGCCTGGGAACGCACAGATTCTTGGCTTCTCGCGAAAATGGCCTCGCCAACCCTGCATTGTTCCTCAAACTTTACGGATCGAATTCTTTTGTCTCCATGTTTTCCCACATTGCATTCTTTGGCATTTTTCGCTCTTCTCTTGTTTGTCTGTCTCATCTCGAAGACATTTCTTCATTCAATGCATTTTTATTCTTTTCATATTATAAATTTCTTTGCAGTTTTTGGCATTGCCTCTCAAGTAGCTTTCCTCTATTTTTTTCTGAGATAATTTGAATATTTTTTTCTATTTCGGGCAGTAATTTTGTTTCTTTAAATCTTTTTATCCTTTTGTCATAAAATCTTGAATGCGATTCTTTCTTTCTTTCTTTCTTTCTATTAACGTTTGCTTCTTGTTTTTTTATTTTTGTTTTTTAAATTTGTTTTTTTTTCCTTTCTTTCTCATTTTTTTTTTCTTGTATTTCCCTTAAGGTTTTTTCTCTTTTTTTTTGTCTTATTTCTATTATTTTTGTAATTTTCTTTTTTTTACGTCGATCCTGTTTTTTGTTTATTATCCACCATATTTCGTTTCGTCTTTTCTCACTCTTACCTTTTTTTTTTTAGACCTATTTTTTTCTTTGATTTTTGCTTGCTTTTTCTTCATTCTTTCTACCTGACATAGACATTTTTTTCAAAAATATCTTTATTTCGATTCTTCCGTATTTTTCTCTTTTCTTCTCTCTTTCTATCTGCCATGTTTTCTTTTGCTTTTTCTCTTTCATTTTCATTTCTTTCTTTTAACGTATTATTTTGGTTTTATTTTCAACTCCTCTGATTTTTCCTTCTTTCTTTCTACTTAAAATTACCCTTTACATATTCATATTTCTTTCTTTCATTTTTCCTTCTTTCTGACATTCTTTCTTTTCTTTCGATTCTTTAATATTTGTTCTGCTTCCTTTTCTCTTTTAATTTGTCATGTTTCCTTGATGCTTTCATTCTTCTTTTACTTACGTATTTTTCTTTTCTTTTCTTTTTCTTTTTCTTTTCTACTCTTTCTTGCTTTCTACTTAATATCTTTCCCTTTCCATTTTTCTCATTTCATTATATTTTTTATTTATTTATGCATATTTTTTATTTCATTCTTAATTCTTCGGTTCTTTCTGTTTTTCTTCGTTGTCTTTCGATTCTTCAGAAATCCTTCTGTTTTCTTAACTCCTTGTATTTGTTATATTTTCTTTTAAGCGTTTTCTCTTTCTTCCATTTTTTTTCTTTCTTTCATGTCTTTTTTTTATTAATACCAGATTATCTTTCCCTAGGGTATTGGAGTATAAGTGAATGCAATGTATTAAACAGATTCCTCTTTTATTTAATGGCGTGCCAAGCAGTTTTCTCTTTTATTTAACAGGATGCCAAGTGGTTTACTCTTTTTTAGCAGCATGGCACGTTTCCTCCTTTATTTAATGGCATGGCATGTAGTTTATCCATTAATTTTTTGTTTATTTAACAGTTTGGCGTGCAATTTCCTTCTGTATTTAATAGTATCCCAATTAGTTTTTTTTCTTTATTCAATGGCGTGACAGGCAGTTTCTTTATTTAATAGCATTTCAAGGAATTTATTCGTTTGTTTACTAATCAGGTTCTTCTTTATTTAATGGCGTAACCATCAGTTTCCACTTTTATTTAATGGCATGACACGCAGTTTTTTCTTTATATGAGTGAACCGAGCAGCTGTTTTTTATTTACTTACGTGCCAGAACATTTTCCTCTTTTTAAAAGTGTAGGAAGCAGTTTTCCCTTTTTATTAATACTGTTTTAAACAGTTTCATTCTTTAATTAATAATGTGCAAAACAGTTTATTTAAAAGCACACCGAGCAATGTTCTCTTTTATTTAATAACACACAAGCAGTTTTCTCTTTCAAGTAATCGTGTGCTTAAACAATTTCCTCCTATAATTAATTGCATGTCACGCAGTTTTTTCCATTATATAATAGTATCTTAAGCAATTACTTCTTTTATTTAATGGTATAGAAAGCAGTTTTCTTTAATTAATAGTGTCTCTTTTTTTATTAAACTGCGTGACAAGTTTCCGCTTTTATTTAATACTGTGCCAAAGCAGTCACTTCTTTATTTAATGGCGTGACATGCGGTTTTATCATTTATTTTATAGGATGGCAAGCAGTTTCTTTTTTTTAATAGTATGGCAAGAAACTTTGTCCTTTAATCTTCTTCTTCTATGTGCCTTGTCCTTTCAAGACGTAGGCGATCATGGCTTTCCACATCTCCCTATCTCTGGTGGATCTTAGCACGTTTTCTCCTGTTACACCAGGCAACTCTTCTTCCGTCATCCACCTAATCAGATTCTTCAAATATTTTATCCCCTGTTTTCCCCTGTCTCCTTTTCTCTCTAACTGGCCTGTTAGTATGAGTCTCTCCAAGCCGTCCTTCCTCATAGCATATCCCAGGAACTTTAGCTGTCTCTTCGTGATGCTCAGTATTAATTTCCTCTTTGTTTCCATTCTTTTCAAAACCTCATCATTGCTTACATGCTCGATCCATGATATCCACAGCATCCTTCTTTAGAACTACATTTCAATTAATTCAAGTTTTTCTTTAATCTTTGATGATATTGTCCAGTATTCACTGCGATATTGAATAACTGACATCACATAGGAATCCAGTACTCTCTTTGTTTCTAGCGAAATTGTCATGTTTATCAATACTTTACTCAACTTCTGGAATGCTTCCTTCGCTATGCCAATTCGCCTTCAGATCACTGTGTCACACTTTCCATTTTCTGTTAGAAAAATTCCCAGGTATTGTCCGCAAAAGTTTCCTTCCTTTATTAGTAGCACCAAGTAGTTTCCACCATTATTTTGTAGCGTACCAATCAGTTTCTTCCTTCATTTGATGGCGTAACACGTAGTTTCCCTCATTTATGTAATAGTGTTGTTATTGATTTCCACCTTTATTTAATAGTGTTCCAAAAAAATTAATGGCGTGTCATGCAGTTTCATCCTTTATTTAATAGTGTTCAACGCAGTTTCCTCATTCAATAGCGTACTAAAAACGTTATTTATTTAAGAGTGTGCCAAAACAGTATTATTAAATAGTCTGGCAAGCAGAATTCTCCTTTTTTTAAAATAATATGGCAAGTAGTTTACCCCTTTATTTAATAATGTCCCAAAACGTTTCTGTCTATTTCATAACATGGCAAGCAATTGCTTTCTTTATTCAATAGTGTGTTTAGCAGTTTTTGTCTTTATTTCAGAGCGTACCAAACATTTCCTCCATTATTTAATAGTGTGCCAAGCAGTTAAGTTTTTTATTTAATGGCTTGACAACCAGTATCCTATTTTATTTAATAATGTGCCAAAATATTTCCCTTGTTTAATAGTGTGACAAGCAGACGTTGCCTTCATTTAATAGTATGGTAAGCTGTTACAGCTTTTATTTAATAATGTGCGAATAAGTTTCTTCTTTTATTTAATAGTGTGCCAAGCAGTTTCCTCCTTTATTTAATGGCGTAGGGTACAGTTTTCTCATTTATTTTATAATGTACTAAGCAGTTACCTCCAGTATTAATAGCGTACCGAGCAGTTTTCTTATTTTTTATTTAACTGTGTTAGGGGATCGCCCCTTTTTTATACACTCAATGGACTCGTCTAATGTATTCTTATAATCCTGCCTACTAAGAACGAGGGTGTTTGTAATGTGTTAGAGAGTTGTTGTTGTTAGTTGTAGTGCTTGTCAGATCAGTTGAACCGCCGCTCGTTGGTCAGCAAGACTATAGACTTATTACCCGGACTTTCTTCTTTGTATATATTTTGACTCCTACTAACAAGTATTCCTGAATCTACTAACCGTGTACAGGTTGTATATCATTTGTCCAATATACTTACATTTTTCCTCATATCTGTTTTGTGTTATTATATTGTGTGTTTTTGCCTGTATTTAATAAAGCCTCATTCAATTTTCTCCTATAATTAATAGTGTGACAGTTTTCTCCTCGATTTGATTGTGCACTAAAAGAGTTTTTTTTATTTAATGGTGAGAGAATAAATTCTATTTATAATAGTATGGCAGGCAGTTTCCATCTTTTATTTAATAACGTACCAAACTTTTCTTTTTTATTTAACGGCGTAACACGTATTTTTCCCGAGCAATATCCTTCTTTATATGATTGCGTGTCCAGCATTTCTTTCTTTTTCATAGCGTACGAAGTATTCCTCATTATTTAATAGAGAACCGAGCAATTTCCTTCTTTATTTGATTGCCTGTCCAGCATTTCTTTTTCTTTATTTCATGGCGTACGAAGTATTCCTCATTATTTAATATAGCACCGAGCAATTTCCTCCTTTATTCAAAGACGTGACATGAAATATTCTTTTTTAATTAATATCGTGACAATCAGTTTACTCCTTGATTTAATAGTGCACTAAAATAGTTTCTTTTATTTAATACACTGATATGCTGTTTTCTTCCTTTATTTCATAGTACAAGTAATTGTGGTACAGTGGATATCGGCTCGGAACGAGAAACCGTGGAGCCGAGTTCGAATTCCATTTGAGTCCATTGTATTCACTTACGCGCAAATACCCCTGGGAAAGGTATTAATCCGTCTCTTCCTTCCAGTTATGGGTTAAATAGCAGGACAGACTGGGTTCTATAGCCTTGGTCAGCAACCAGTCTCCCGATTAAAGCAATGGCTACCTACTGCGGGATAATCTTCTGCCCAGTCAGTCATGTCTCTTTCTTGACATGATCGCCCAAGCGTGTATCACGTATGGCACTTAACTGACTGAATTACGTCTTTTATTTAATAGTATGCCAAGCAGTTTCCTCCCTTATTCAATAGTGTGCCAAGCCTTTTCCTTCTTTATCGAATGGGGGCATTCAGCTTCTTCCTTTATCCCATAGTATTCCATACCGTTTCCTGTATTTAATGGCGTGACATAGTTTCCTCTTTTATTTCATACTAGCATCATAGCCCGGAGTTGCCCGCGCAACTCAGAACATTTTAATTTCTTCGGCGGATGAAACAAATACCTTTAAATTCAATGCAGACACTTAAAAATTATCTATATATGTATATATATATATATATATATATATATATATATATAAGGCAATCTGTGCGTCTGTGTGTGCCTGTTCCCTATGTACGCCTACATTTTTTAATATTTCCTGTTTCAAAATTACATCGAAAACAGTTAACATTTTTTGTTGACCAAATGAATTTTAAAACGTCGGAATAAAAATTAAATATACCAGGCGCATATTTGTAATAAAGAAATAGTTTAGTCGCATTTGACACGTGATTTGATTTCTGTGACGTAATTTAGCAACCATCTTACATCTTAGATGTTTTACGGAGCAAATGTAAACAATCTGCACCATTGGCCAAAAAGTGCGAAAGGGAAAATTGCTGAACTTAAACTCAAAAAGTATGTGTCGAACTGGCTTCTCTGTAGATATGTGTCCCTAGGAATTTTGAATGGCGTAGCTTAAAAAATGTACGCGTGCATAGGGAACAGTCACACATAGACTCACAGATTGCCTTTTATATATATATAGATTGTACGAAACAGTTTCCTCAGTTATATCATAGTGAAAAGCAGTTTTCTGCTATTACTTTAATAGTGTGCCAAGCATTGTCCTTCATTATCTATTGGTTTGACTATCAGTTTCTTCCATTATTTACGTCTGCAAACAAAGATTTTCCTTCTTTATTTGATAGTATGGCGAGTGGTTTTCTTTAATTAATAATGTACCAAGCACATTCATTAATGGAGTAAACATAAGTTTCATCTTTGATTTTTTTTTTTTTTTTTTTTTTTTTTTTTTTTTTTTTTTATAGTGCGCTAAAAACAGTTTCTTTCTATATTTAATAGTACGGCAAACAGATTCTTCTTTTATTTTATAATGTGCGGAACAGTTTTCTCCTTTAGTTAATGGCGTGATAAGTAGTTTCCTCTTTTATTTAATAGTGTACTAAGCATTCCCTCCTTTAATGTCGGGACAGTCAGTTTTATTCTATATTAAATAGTGCTCTAAAACAGTTTCTTCCTATATTAATGGTGAGACAAGCAATTTTCCACTTTATTGAATAGTAAGGCAAGCAATTTCCTCTTATGTTATATAGTAAAGCAAACCATTTCCTCCTATGCAGAATAGCGAGGCAGACCATTTCCCCCTCTCTGTTGAATAGCGAGGCAGACCATTTCCCCCTCTCTGTTGAATAGCGAGGCAGACCATTTCCCCCTCTCTGTTGAATAGCGAGGCAGACCATTTCCCCCTCTCTGTTGAATAGCGAGGCAGACCATTTCCCCCTCTCTGTTGAATAGCGAGGCAGACCATTTCCCCCTCTCTGTTGAATAGCGAGGCAGACCATTTCCCCCTCTCTGTTGAATAGCGAGGCAGACCATTTCCCCCTCTCTGTTGAATAGCGAGGCAGACCATTTCCCCCTCTCTGTTGAATAGCGAGGCAGACCATTTCCCCCTCTCTGTTGAATAGCGAGGCAGACCATTTCCCCCTCTCTGTTGAATAGCGAGGCAGACCATTTCCCCCTCTCTGTTGAATAGCGAGGCGACCATTTCCCCCTCTCTGTTGAATAGCGAGGCAGACCATTTCCCCTCTCTGTTGAATAGCGAGGCAGACCATTTCCCCCTCTCTGTTGAATAGCGAGGCAGACCATTTCCCCCTCTCTGTTGAATAGCGAGGCAGACCATTTCCCCCTCTCTGTTGAATAGCGAGGCAGACCATTTCCCCCTCTCTGTTGAATAGCGAGGCAGACCATTTCCCCCTCTGTTGAATAGTGAAGGAAACCATTTCCTTATTTATTTATTTATTTATTGGTGTGACAATCAGCTTCTTCCTTGATTTAATAGTACACTAAATCAGTTTATTTATTTACTGGCGTAATACGCAGTTTTCTTCTTTATTTAATAAGGTAGTTTCTTCTGTTATTCTTTCTCTTGTTCATACGCTCTTTGATTCATCAAACCGTTTTCTTTAAATCCGCTGTCTAATGACCGTCTATTTCATGCCTGCAAAGCCAACAGATAACCAGTAGCTAAGGACGTTCCAACAGTCATGTATCCCGGTAAAGTTTCATAACCATGTTACAGCTGCTATGGATATAACTGTACGTTGAATAGTTCATTATGGTTTAAAAATTCTAAATGAATAATACATAACGATCTGCAATGTAATCGATCCTGTCTTGGTATCTCGATTCAGTGACTTTCTCATCGACTTGGTGTGGATTTCCTGTTTTTTCTACAAATATTTTCTTGGCAACTGCTCTGACTAACTTTTTTCCCTGGTGAGCTGTTCACGAGAATTCAAATGCGCTACTAGATTGGCATCTAGGTCCCACCCTTTTACCGTTAAAAAGTTAATTGTAACCGCCACTTCTAGACCTTTCTTTCCTCGCACTCTTCACCTGTGGAACTACTTTTCTTTATTCCCTGATAGATTCCCTTTCCATAAATTTAAATGCAACGTCAACTGCTGTCTTCTATCTTCTTGAATCCCATTAATTTTTTCTCCTTTTTTCAATAACTCCTGTACCCAGTCTTTTCTCTCACTGCAGCCCCCTGCGCACGAGTAGAGGTTCCACCTTGCTTGGGGTAATATGACTCAAATAAAAGAAAATACCAAAATGTTATCAGGTTTTCTAAATGACTTGTACTCGTCATTTGTCAGAACTTCCCGAAAAGAATGAACTATGTTAGTGAAACAATAACATATGTTGAATATGTATTCACAATGGTAACAAGATCATTTCAGTAAAGAAAAAAAATCTCAGGAATGGCGATATAAAAAATATTCGGTAGTTTGTTGTTGTGTTTTTATGGAATATCAACACCTCGGTGGGTCTTTTATAAAAAACATAAAATCCAGTTAAAAAAAAAAAAAAGTAAAAAAAAAAAGTTATTCATACACTAGCAGTATAGCTAGGCGTTGCTCGGTGTAATGAAAGCTTTAAAAATAATCCATGGTCCTGGAGACTCTTTGGACGTTAGCACGAAAGACTAAAAAGCAATAGTTGTTTCCAGTTAAAGCGAAACCATAGACTGAAAGAAAAATGAATGGATGTAAGTCAAATTTTTATTTCCTGGTATCGATATCAAATAAGTTATTTTCGTCGTAAACTGAATTTTGAAGGCTAAATAAGTCCTCTGAGTAAATGGTATCATGGCTGAGACTAAGAACTACAATTATACCTACTTAGAGCCAAACCTGAAGCAAAAACTAAAATAAAAGGGCTAAAAAAATACAGATATACAGGCAAAAAAAGAGATACACACACACACAAACATATCGCCTTTATATACATTATATATATATATATATGTACATATATATATATATATGTATGTATGTATATATATATGTTATCGATTTTCTGCACTATTGTAAGAACTGCAACATTGAAAACCCGATTTATAACCCGATTTTTTCGATTATCGATTTTCGATATTTATCGGGGGTACCTGGACACAAAACCTAGCTAAGAACACTCGCAGACATCTATAGTACAACTGTGTAAATTTTCAAGAAAGTCGGTTCAGCCGTTTCGGAGTCTATAGATAAGGGACACACAAAGTTCCAGTTATTATTTAGATCAACACCTTGGCGCGTCATTTATTGCCAACTATTTATTTATTTATTGCTGGTAATACTTTTCTTTCATCAATTTATTGTAGTTTTTATATAAGTTTTTGTGTCTAGTAATACTTTTTTTCTTTTCAAGTATCAAGATTCATTGGGATTCGTTTTTTTTATAGGGCAGGGTCCCAAAGTCCCACCCTGTTTTTTAACCCATAACTGGAGGGAAGGGACGGATTAATACATTTTCCAAGGTTACCAGTGCTTAAGTGAATGCAGGGTATTTAACTGGAATTCGAACTCGGCTCACCAATTTCTCTTTCCGAGCCGATATACACAGCACCACAACGCACACCCATCACTAGACGCTTACAACACCTGGTATTCCCAAGCGGTCACCCATCTAATTACTGACCAGGCTCAACGTTGCTTAATTTCGGTGATCGAGCAAAAACCGGTGTATTCAACTTGATCGGCCGTAAGCTGTCAGGTGTAAAGATCTACTGTATCAAATAACATTTGAATTTGTCTAACTTTTTTGAATCAGCAAATAAACGAAGATAAACGTGACCCCGAATCTAAATTCTATACGAAATAAATTAATATAACTATTAAAATATGAACGTTTTGTTAGTCTAAGTTAGTTTCATCGATACTTTTCCTTTGATTGTCGTTCAAACATATTATTCGACAGAAAAGACATTTTTAAGATTTCATCATGAATCAGCAATTTGTCTGCACATGCGCCGTCAATCATATTGATTTTTGCACTTAGTCATTAGTTATATCCTACTCTCTCATCTTCTTTCTTAAATCAAAGAACTGTTTACTCTTTCTTCCTCCTTCCGTTTTAACCGTTTAACTTCGATTTTATCGTTTGTTTTCCTCTACATTTTTCTTCAATAATCAAGATTATAAAGTCTATTCTTCTTTTCATTTCGGTTAACTTCTTTTTTTTTTTTTTCGATCAACCTCGTTGTGAAGCAAACTCAGCTGACGCCATCTTTTTGAAAGCGTTCAAGCAGTGGGCAGTCGGCTGCTGAATGACATATGTCAACTGCAGCTCATGACTCTTCTTCAGTTGCCATTACTAAGTCTCGCTGACAGCCCATCATCATCTCACTGAGTCTCGCGGGAACACGCTGGCTGTCAACGCCGTCTAAAGAACCATAGAAAAGCCCGTCTCTGAATGTAAAGTAAAAAAAAGAATGACACAAAGCAAAATGAAACGAAACACATGAGAAACAGAACAACGAATGAAGCAAATGAAAATCAGAACAAGAAATCTGACAAATTCTGGATTTTCCGGAAAACGTTGAAATGGAAAAAATGAAAAAAAAAATGTTGCAAAATTTTAGGAAATGATCACTAAAAAAAGTTATAATATAATAACTTTATAAAAAGCTTGGTCTTAATCGAACTATGAAAGTAAATTCTTCCAAATACTTTTACGATAGTTAAAGAAATCTCTCTTCCTTTGTCTTTTTATTTTTCAATCAAGAATATTTTCAAAAATATGAATCTAGAAAGACTGCTTTTTTTCTCAAAGAAAATTCAATACCCTTTAGATTAATTAGATTAAAGAGGTCGAGTCTCTTTAGACGATATTTTTTTAAGATTTTCTTTCGAATTTTCCCGACAGAATTGACACTAATAAAAAATATAAAATAATAACTAAGTCAGATTTATTTAACTGAAATTGTTACGTGATATCTGTCCTCCTCTATAGCAGTAAATGCTAGACAATCTTAAAGATGAAAATAAATTTGGAGAAAAAGAAATGTGGTTTTACAGAAGGATGCTGAGTATGCCATGGACCGAACATGTGAGCAACGACGAATTTTTTCAGAAAATGCAAACAAAAAGAAACATCAAGAACAGTCAGTAGACCTTTCTAGGGCACCTAAAGACGAAAGAGGGTTTGGAAAATCTGATACGCTGATGACAGATTAAAGAAACAAATGCATAAAATATTTAGTGAGATTCAGTAAATGGTTGGTGTGGAAATGGTGAAGAAGGAAAGCACACTTTCCTAAGAATTACATCGGACAGGAAGATGTGGAGAACCGGGATCACATAAAAAGCAAATTAATCTTTTTTGTTGAAATTAGTCTTGAACCAGAATTTTCCCTTTTAGGTTTAACTCGAGGTTTTCGAAAAAGTTCAAAGGAATCCAGTGCAATCGATCTTGACCATGGCATCTCGACTTGCGTCATTTTCTAACTGACGTGATGTGGTTTCCCTCTGACTTTTCTAGAAACATTTTCATGACATCTACTCTGAGATTTTTCTCTGATTTTTCGACCACATGAATTTACGTGTGCTACTAAATTAGCATCTAGGTCCCACTTTTTTACCGTTGAAATAGTTAAACATAACCGCTTTTTTACTTTAAAAATATTTTTTCTCGCACTTACCACGTGTAAAGCCATCTTCCGTTAATTTGCTTCCATGAGAGATAATCATCATGATTTATCCATCACACCCAATTGTGCAGAGGGCAGCAACTTTTTGTTGCTGTTTCTATAACAAACTGTTTTTTACGAGTCAAGGTTGTTAGCCCTGCACCCAACCCCCAAACCTGGAAGACCAGTGGACCATTCCTGGTCCTTTTGTTTACAGCACCTGGTATTCACAAATGGTCATCCATTTAAGTACTGACCAGGCTCGATGTTGCTTAAATTCAGTGATCGAACGGGAACCGATGCATTCAATACGATATAGCCGTAGACTTCCCATGATAGATACTATCTCTAAAAGTTTAACTTCAACTTCAATTGCTATCTTCTATCTACTTAATTTCCATAATTTTTAATCCTTTTCTCTGGACTTATTTTTCTCTCACTGTAACTACGCACTTGTGGTCGTCGTGCCTTTTTGGGGGTGAAATGATTATAAAAGAAAAGAAAAAAAAACACTAATATTAAAATAATTTACGGCTGACTTTTTAGGTAAAACTGAATTTTCAATACATGATTTTTTTAAACAAAAATAGCATTTTTCCAAATTCTGCTATACGAAGGAAGTTGGTTATTATTCGACCGAAAAGTTAGGATTATCGCAAAGAGTTCAAAGAAAAAAGACACTTTTTTTGCGTTTATCCCAAATTTTCGGTCGATGTAACAACCCACTTGCTTCTCATCGCAATATCAATGACTGGATGTTATTGCAATTATATATTGATTTATCTATTGATTTTTGTGGACCATTTTCTATGTCATTGTTATTTACCACCACAATGATTCAGTCATTGATATTTCGGTCCTTTCTAAGATTTGGAATTTGATGAAATGGCGTTGTACCTGTATTCATTGTCTATTTATTCTCCTTTTTTTATCTGTGAAATTGAGACTTCATTCTTTTCGTTCCACAAATCTGTTTTATGTAAGCATGCATTTTAACCGAAGGAATATTCCAGACGAATTTGGCCATCGATTCTTTTACTTTGCCTTAAAACAATTTTGTTAGTGAACTGAAAGAATATTTCAGTTGAATTTGGCCATAGTTTCTTTTATTTCGCCTTAAAACAATTTACAATGAATTTTCTTATCGCCCTACAAATTAAACTTAATTTAATTATATTTTTAAAATTTTTATTTTTATTTAATTTTAAATTAGTTTTATTTTAACTGGTGCCCCCTAGGTTCGAATTTGCACGAGATACTAGATTAGCAACTAGATCCCACCCTTTTACAGTGAAACCGATAAAATGCAACCGCAACTTCTACTCCAACAGTTTCTTTTCTCGTACTTCCCGACTGTGGAATTCCCTTCCACATGACTGCTTCCCCGACGTCTACAATCTCCAGTAGTTTAAATGTAAGGTCAATAGACACCTCCTAACACAATAACTCGCTTCCATTCTTTCAAACACTCTTCCCATCCTCCCAACTACCTATCAACCCACTTCTGACATTTTCTATATCTAACCACTCTTTCTATTTAACTTCCCCTATGTAGCCCCATGCGCAATAGTGGCAGTGGAATGCCTTGCTTGGGGTGCTTTATTCTATTTTAATTTCCCAAAACTTGATCGATATTAATTTCTCGAGAAAATAAACTGTTAGATAAGAAGTGGTGGTTAGATTTAACTATTCCAGCGGTGAAAAAAACGAACCTAGCTGCCAACCTAGTCTTCTATATGCCCTGTCCCTTCAGGACGTAGGCGATCATGGCTTTCCACGTTTCCCTATCCCTGGTGGCTCTAAGCACGCCTTCTCCTGTTACACCGTGCAATCCTCGTTCAATCATCCACCTGATTAGGTCCTTCAAATATGTTATCCGTTGCTTTCCATTGTCTCTCTTTCCCTCTATCTGGCCTGTTAGTATCAGATTCTCCAAGCCCCCTTTCCTCATTGCGTGTCCCAGGAACTTCAGCTGCCTCTTCCTGATGCTTAGTATTAATTTCCTTTTTGTTTCTATCATTTCTAAGACCTCATCATTGCTCACATGCTCGATCCATAATATTCGCAACATCCTTCTGTAGAACCACATTTCAGTTGCTTCAAGTTTTTCTTTCATCTTTGATGGTATTGCTTAGCATTCACTGCCATATTGAAGGACGGACAGAAATTCATGTGAGAGGAACACCAGGAAAAAAGCTATATATATATATATGTAGATAGATAGATAGATAAATAAACGTTCTGAGAATGATAGATAGATAGATAGATAGATAGATAGATAGATAGATAGATAGATAGATAGATAGATAGGCTGAACATCTATTGGTCACAATTAAATTAGATTTGACCGGTAAACAGTTGTATTAGGATGTGATCAATGTAGAGCATTTAGATATTTTTAGATATTCAGGTATGAAAGATCAACCGGTTACGCTAACATAGTTTCTTTAATTTTCGGTTTTCTCATGCAATTTGTTTACTCAAATTTTTTTTTTTAAATCGGCAGACGAAATTGAAAAGTAGAAACTATGGAATCGTATTCGGTTGATCTTATATATATATATATATATATATATATTTAGTGTATCGGGGCGGCAAATAATTTTCTAAACAATGAATGTCTATTATGTTATGTTGCAATTTAAATCTGGCCATAACACATTACATTGCATTTGAATACATAGTTCTTTTGTCATTTCGCGCTATCACGCGGTGTGACGTCAAGAACCGCATTGCAGATTTGCGAACTGCGTTTGTTATTTTTGGTAACTATTGCTGTTGCCTAGCGGAGTTTTATGTCAACACAAAATAAAATTGTCAGTGATGGTGTATGTTATTGTGTTACCGTCTTGGTGACCTCTCTGAAGATGGCTCATGTGAGCCGAAAGCTTAGAACCATATTAATCAAATATATCCAAATGTTAGAGAACTTTTGTCTTTATTTTCACCTGAAATTAAAGCCAAAATGCGACGTTTAGAACGGCTCATGATTAAACATAATAGATATTCATTGTCTCTTATATTTAACAGTATATGTTTAGAATATATATATAGGACTGCGATGTAGATATAGAAGAATCCAAAGGAGTATCCTGTACATACAGTGGTAAGATAATTCTCTAAGAAAGCTCTATATATATATATGTATATAAATACATATAGAGCAACTATAAGATAAAATTAAGCCAGATACAGATACGTTATTTCATCGCAAATTGGAAGTATGGGCCTATTTCAGGCAAACCATCATCAGCTTCCGTCTAGTTCGTGTAAAATCTTCTGTATATTAAAGACGGAAGCTGATGATGGTTTGCCTGAAATAGGCCCAAACTTCCGAATTATCATGAAATAACGTGTGTGCCTAAATTTTTTCTATCTGTCTATCTATATATGTATCTATATATATATATCTATATATATATATATATATATATATATATATATCTATCTATCTATATATATATATATATATATATATATATATCCACACAAAAATCTATATATCTATATATATATATCTATATAGATATCTATATATCTATATAGATATATATATCTATATCTATATATATAGATATATCTATATATATAGATATATTTATATATCTATATATATATCTATATATATATATATATATATATATATATATATATATATGAAAAAATTGAAACAAGACAGAAGGAAAGTAACGGATTTGATAGTGTTTTTTCCATAAAAACATGTGTGCCAAAACTTCTCCTCATTAAATATATATATATATATATATATTGGGTTAATGGGGAGAAGATTGTCACTTAAAAATTGTTAAAATAGTTTTGCATATCTGCAGACTTAAAAATAAACCCTAACGAAGAATATTATACTGGTACCTCCATGAAACTTCGAGGTCATTATGACTCTGCTCAGTTAATTAACAAACTTCTCCACATTAATCGTATTAATACTTTATCTCTATCTCAATATCGAACATTTTTTGATAAAAACATGTGTCAAAATGAAGAAAAGCGGTTGAGAAAAAGAACTTCAAAAAACTACACCATTTCAAACAAACGCTTGTCAACAACGGCTTCCCAAATTATTTACTCGATTACCATATCAAACGTTTCCTTCGTCACGTAAAAAATGGCATCCACAAACAGGTGGGCAAAAACAACAACTAATATTTTTTGCAAAATAACCAAAACCAGGACGAAATTTCATTTCGCAAAATCATCCGAAATTATGCAACACCGACCATATCACAGAAGAACATTAGTTTAATTATCTATTATAAAAACTTCAAAACTGTCAACCTCATTATCAATAATAATGAAACTGTAAAATCTAAAGTGCAGAGATCCAGTGTCGTTTACGAATTTATATGTCATTTGAAGAACTGTGTTCCTCAACGATCCAAATCTGTAAACAATTACCTCGCCTATACTACCACAAAATTGACGAGAACATTGACCATGCACCTTTCCCACAACAGTTCCATAAGATCTCATTTAAACACACATCGAGATCTTTCAGGACCTATCCGTGATATCCTCATTGATAATACCTACATAATAGCATCATCTACATGCAAAAGAGCATTAAAAATAATGGCGGCATAACTAATAAATAAGAGAAAACCTATACTTAATAACATAAATTATGAACACGGTAACAATGTGCTCATTGTTTTCGGAATTTTGCATACACAAGACTCTATATGCACAAGCTTTCCACATGTTTATTTGCAAGTAAAGCAAAACTAATTTTTGATAATGCCTTAAAGTATAGACGAAAGCGCTCAAAAGTAGAAAACCTTTGGACAATTCTTAAAGAATTTAAGTTACAAAAAGAAAAAAAAAAAGAACACATAATAAATTATATGAAAAACTTAATGATAATACCTTGTCTGTCATTTTTAATGAAACCTATATATATATATATATATCTATATATATATATATTTGCCCATAGCTGGGACCTTAACAGGTGCTACAAACTCCGGGTCAGGGTGGATCTGAGAATAACAGCAATTAAGAGATGGTTCCATGCTCCTCACTACCCCCAATCAGAGGTCTTGCTGCCGGATGCAGTTTAGCATCATGCCCAGGACCGTTAGTTAATTTTAAACTGGGACATAAATCAGATCTGCTTTTTGAATAATTTGTGTGTGTGTGTGTGTGTGTGTGTGTGTGTGTGTGTGTGTGTGTGTGTGTGTGATGTTAAATTTACAGATAGCAACCTACCCTCTAATATCTTTTGAATAAAATGTTTGATTTCTTTGTGTGCACGTGTGTCTCGATATATTTGTCTTGCGTTTGGCGTCTGGAAAAACATTAAACACAGAAAAAAAAATTCACAAATATTTATGCCGATCCTGATGAAACGGAAACATTATTAAAAGCTATAGCGATTACTTGGCAAATACCAACTGTTACTTGCAGCTAAAATAAATATGTCTGTTCCAATATTGTGCAAAAAGAAATAAAGACCTCCGTTCTCATACAATGGAAAGTGCAGTTTTTTTTTAATGTTTTCACCCCTGAGTGGTTAGTGATCTCGTAAAAGATTTATTTAAAAAAATCAATATATTTATTAGTATGAACCAAAAGTGTTTTAGATTTTTAATCTACTCGTGAGACTTTTAAACTCTGCAAAAAAGTGTATAAAATCAAACAGTACTGTGCAAAAGTATTAGGACAAGAACTATTTTATCTTTTATGAGGCATCAAAATAAAGTTTAAAATCACCCCTGTCATAATACTATCGGTAGTGTGCAAAAGTATTAGGACAGGGGTGATTTTCCTAAAAGCCTCACTTAAATTCAAATACAGGGTGAAAAGCCAAGTAAATTGCTAATAAATATTGATTATTTAAAACTAGATGTTAAAGAAATGTATTAAAAAGAAGTTATATTTTTTCCTATTTTCTATTAAACAAGTTATTTTGAAACTACTCATTATTCTATTATCCTTGGATATGACTGATTTTTTTCTTATTCCCCCCTCTCGAATTGATAAATCTAATGTTACTTCGCAACACACACTTTGGGAACAAATAAAAGCTGCTTGGCAGGAGATACCATTAGATACATTGAAGAAGCTTTTGATGTCAATGCCTGACAGAATGAAGGCTGTGATCAAAGCGAAAGGCTATTATACTAAATATTAAATTTATTTTGTAACAAGCATTTTTTCTTGTTAAAGCATTTGTTGAGTAACTCAAATACAGGGTGAAAAGCCAAGTAAATTGCTAATAAATATTGATTATTTAAAACTAGATGTTAAAGAAATGTATTAAAAAGAAGTTATATTTTTTTCCTATTTTCTATTAAACAAGTTATTTTGAAACTACTCATTATTCTATTATCCTTGGATATGACTGACTTTTTTCTTATTCCCTCCTCTCGAATTGATAAATCTAATGTTACTTCGCAACACACACTTTGGGAACAAATAAAAGCTGCTTGGCAGGAGATACCATTAGGTATATTGAAGAAGCTTGTGATGTCAGTACCTGACAGAATGAAGGCTGTGATCAAAGCGAAAGGCTATTATACTAAATATTAAATTTATTTTGTAACAAGCATTTTTTCTTGTTAAAGCATTTGTTGAGTAACTCAAATAAAGTTAATTTAATTAAATTGTTTATTTTCTGTGAAAATGCCTCACAACAGATAAAATAGTTCTTGCCCTAGTAATTTTGTACAGTACTGTATAGAAAATTCAAAGTATGGGTGTCAATAAGAAAATGATAAGGAGGCAACGACCAATCGGAGGTGTCAATAGCAAACATCTAAAATAGTTTTTTAAAAGATGGAAAATGACACTCGAAATTGGAAAAGCAAACGATACATTCCAATTGCTAAAGAAAATTATAAGAAACAATAGGTGTTCTCTAGGAATAAAGAAAAGAGTGCTGAATTTGTGATATTAATTTTCATTAATAAATTAATTAAATCACCTGTGGAAACTGGAGGCAGCATAAATTTGGTTCTATAGAAATATACTGGGAATTACATGGACAGAGCAAATAATTAATGAGGCAGTCTTAAAGACAACCGTAATAGGAAGAACTCTAATGCTCATTTTCATCAAATGACAGCAGAAATGTCCTGGACTTGTAATGATACTAAAAGCAGAAAAAGGAAGTTACTTCCGTCACATAATGAAAGATTTTGAGCATTGCGCATTATGTTTCACGCATAACTTCCGGTTAGATTTGATAAATTACAAGCCAAAAGAAATATATATTGACCAACCAGAAGACAGCAAATATATTTGAAGGTTGATCCGATTTTTGATCATCAAATTGTTTAAATATGCTTGAATTTACACATTATCTTCAGAGTGCTTTCCAGCCTCCCACCCCCGGAACATCAGTCCAGATTACCTGCATTTGTAGAGCAACAACGAAAAAAACTTCATCAAAGACTGAACATTTACTACTTCCCTGCACGCTTTTAAAAACGCCATATACACTTTTCTTCAAAAACATTTACTTCTTAAAGTCAAGAAACTGAACTCTTAACAAATATTACTACACAGCAAATCCCTCTGAAGATCTCGCAGGTCATCTCGGTGGTCTTGACAGGCTCCAAAGGAGAATCGGTAATGTGATGTACCGACTTGGCTGCTCGACTCTAGCCACTTCCTCACCAACGGGATGAGGCTTCCCTCTGTCTGTTCTATAAATATTTTCATGGCTTCTGCTCCAACGAACTTAAGTCACTGTTGCCCCTACCAAAGATGTTTCCTGGTGCAACCAGATTGGTAACTCGGTCCCACCCATTCGCAGTTACATCAACCGAATGCAGAGACAATTCTTCTCCATAAGCTTTTGTTCTCGCACTTCCCGCCTATGGAACTCTCTTCCATATTCTTGCTTTCCTGACGGCTACAACATCCAGTAATTTAAATGCAATGTCAGTACCCATCTCTTAAACACTTGACTCTAGTTCTTTCTACACCACCCTGTATATCTTTTCCTTTCTCTCTACCTTTGCAACTGTCATCACACCTGTATTCCCATCCTTAACTGGTTTGTCGTTCTCTTTACTGTCTGCCTATCTAATCTTTTTAATCTTATGTAGTCTCCTGCACATCAGTGGCGTTACCGCCTTCCTCGGGGTGATACGATTAAAAAACAAAAAAGATCGCATAAAATAAAATCACTACAACAATTCCTGATGCTCGGTAGCTTAGATATGGTAAAAGGCCGAAAGTATGGGACATCCTGTGAGAATCGACCACACTAGTCAGTCGTAATTGATATAACGAGACCAGAAAGACTTTCTAGTGGAACAACTTCTTCTCATGTACTGCTACTTTGTGGAGTCGCCTAACTATGGAGGGAAATGGCATACAAACAATATGAGGTTTATTCGCCTCAGTTTACGCTGGCTTTCTGCCACGTCCCGTTGAAACGCTGGTTCTCATACTATCACCGACGTTAAACAACGTAGCGTCTTCTTCTTCTTCTTCTTCTTCTTCTTCTTCTTCTTTATGTGCCTTGTCCTTTCAGGACGTAGGTGATCATGGCTTTTCACGGTGGCTCTTAGCGCGCTTTCTTCTTTTGCACCACTCAACCCCCGTTCTGCCGTCCACCTGCTCACACCATTCAAGTAAGTTACACGCTGTTTTCCTCTGTCTCTCCTTTCTTCGCCTGTTAGTATCAGGTTCTCCAAGTCCTCCTTCCTCATAGCATACCCCAGTAACTTTAGCTGTTTCTTCCTGATGCACAGTAGTTTAGATATGGTAAAAGGCCGAAAGTATGGGACATCCTGTGAGAATCGACCACACTAGTCAGTCGTAATTGATATAACGTGACCAGAAAGACTTTCTAGTGGAACAACTTCTTCTCATGTACTGCTACTTTGTGGAACCGTCTAACTATGGAGGGAAATGGCATACAAACAATATAAGGTTTATTCGCTTCAGTTTACGCGAATATGTGCGAAAAATCTGAATACTATAAACGGCCCCGGCCAGCGTCAATCAGTCAGTCAGATTGGAGCCGCGATATAAAACAACTAAAATATAACTTCAACTTCAAATCGATCCGGAGATAAGGTCGGGTCGCTTTTTTCTAATTCATTTTACTCTTATGTAGCCCCCTGCACATCAGTGGCGTTACCGCCTTGCTCGGGGTGATACGATTAAAAATATCTTGATTTAATATAATAATAAATTTCATTTTTTTGTTAGAAAAGTTAAAGATAATTGTATTAGTTAATATAAACTATAATTTCATCTTTATAGCGTCGGTCATGCTTGTTAAGTGACCTTGTACCAGACATGGCTGACTATCCTTACAGTCAAATAATGAGAAAGGCGGTTTTGGAGAATTTGATTTTCCTAGGATACATCGAATGAAAAATTGGTAAAGGAACGTAGCGGGGTGATGGGTATGTGGAAATGAAAGGGCAACCCGGGGCAGGGAATACGTTGCTACAAGAAATACGATGTTTTGAAGAACCATCATCACCCACATTGTAAACGAAAAAGAAAAAGAAGAATGCTCTGCAAACCGTTACATTCAATGATCTAAGTTCTTTCTTGCGTTTTACGTCAGTAAATAAGTAACAATCAAAGGCCATATGTGATACACGCTTGTATGATCATGTCTCTTTCAAGACATGACTGTCAGAATATTTTCCTGCAGTAGGTTGCCATTACTTAGTAGACTGTTTCCTAACCAAGGCTATAGAACTCAATCTATTCTACTATTTAACCTCTAGCTAGATGGAGAAGTGACGGATTAATACTTTTCCAAAGAGTATTTGTGAGTAAGTGAACTGTTATGGGGAAACACATCTATTCCTCATATAATGAACTCTCCCACCTATATCAATAAGAGTTAACAGGAAGTTAACGGGAGAAGTTCTTCAGAAGTTCTTGGTAAGTCCATAGGAGTTCTTTAGAGTTGTATTGGATTTTAGTAAAACTACTAAGCAGTTGATATTAGTCGGCATTTTGCCGAATACTAAGGAGTCAGTTTTCAGTGGAGGATTACCAAGTTCCTAACATTTTGGGTACGTTAAATCAATTAGCAACCGACACAGCACGATTATAACCTTCTGTGCAAAAACTACTCCACAACATAAACGTGACGCAAACACCCTTAGAAAAGGTATTAATCCGTCTCTTCTCTCTCTAGTTATAGGCTAAATAGTTTTTGCGAAACTGAATTGCGAAGCGTGGCGAGTACGGTAAATAATGAAGAACGCGAAACAGTGAAAGTTATCTAGGGAGGGGTTGCTCAAATGAGAGTGAAAAAAAAAACCTGATCCAGAACGAAACAAATTCAGCTTGGATTCGAACACGGTTCTCTGATTTCTTGTTGCGAGAGGATGCGCACTGCACCACAACGCACATCCTACAGGTGAACTTACGAAGAAGTATTTGATTTATTTTATTCGAATAATTCGACTCGGAATGACTAATCGGAGAGTCGAGTTCGAATTCCAGTTGAATTTCTTGCATTCACTTAGCACAAATACCCTTGGCAAAGGTATTAATCCGTCTTTTCCTTCCAGTTATGGGTAGATTGGATTCTATAGCCTTGGCTGTCAACTAGTCTACCACAGAAAGTAATCACAATCTACTGCGGGATAATCTTCTGCTCAGTCAGTCATGTCTCTTTCGAGACATGATCGCCCAAAGCGTGTATCTCGTATGGCACTTAACTGACTGAATGTATATAATAGTTGGAAACATAATTAAAATTTCTACTGGGCATAAAGTGGGGTGTCGGTTTTCTATTGTTAAGAAGAAATAAACTGATCCCCGACTAATTATACTTAATATAATAATGTAATATAATCTATCTCTTCTCCCTCCAGGTATGAGTTAAATGGCAGGACAGATTGGGTTCTATAGACTTGGTCAGCAACCAGTCTACCGCAGAAAGCAATGGCAACCTACTGCGGGATAATCAGATTGTTATCTATAACATGGAAAAAAAAGACAATCTAAACTTATTTATAAATGGAACTTTGTCTCTGTATGTGTGTGTGTGTGTGTGTGTGTGTGTCTGTGTGTGTGTGTGTGTGTGTGTGTGTCTGTCTGTCCGTTACCTATAGAATCCGAAACGGCTTAACCAATTTTCTTGAAAATTTACACAGTTGTACGATAAGCGTCTGCGAGTGTTCTTAGCTAGGTTTTGTGTCGAAAATCGATAACCGAAAAAATCGGATTATAGAAGGAGTGGTTCGATTATAATCAAATATGATACACTCCTAGACAAAGACATAAGAAACGATATTCAGAAGTTTCAAGCTTGCAGTTCTTACAATAGTGCAGAAAATCGATAATATATATATATATATATATATATATAAGGCGAGTTGTTTCTGTGTGTCTATCTGCCTGTATGTCTGTATTTTTTTCCGCCCTTTTATTTTAGTTTTTGCTTCGTGTTTAGCTCTACGTAAGTATAATTGTAGTTCTTAGTCTCAGCCATGATACTATTTACTCAGAGGACTTATTTAGCCTTCAAAATTCAGTTTACGACAAAAAAACCTTATTTAATATCAATACCAGGAAATCAAAATTTGACTTACATCCATTCATTTTTCTTTCAGTCTCCGGTTTCACTTAACTGGAAACAACTATTGATTTTTAGTCTTTAGTGCCAACGTCCAAAGAGTCTGAGCTCCAGGACCATGGATTAGTTTTAATGCTTTCATTACACCCGAGCAACGCCGGGCTATATTGCTAGTTATATATAAAATCAGAAAGAATCAGGTGAAATTTATAAAAACACACCAAGGCTTAACGAATTTGGTATTCACAGGACGTAATGACAGCAAGTTTGGCTTGCAGATGAAAGGCTGGCAGGAAAAAGGACCTGAAGAGATAAAAGGAGACTAATGTTGCTAAGGGCGGCAAAATTTAAAATCTTTTGGTAAGAAAATTAAAAAAGAATTTCGGGGTTCACAGTCCCCCCAACCACTCTTACTCAGCTGGATAGGCTTGCTTTGCTTGCCAGTCCTTGGCCTGGCACATTGAAAAAATAAAACTACGGGTCCGCCAAATCAGTTTCAGAAGCACTGTTCTAGATAATATCACAGCTTGTAGAAATATCAAGGATGGATAATGAAAACATTCTTGATATTTCTACAATATGTCATGAAATCAGAAAGCGCTTTGGAGGCCACTGCCGGCGAGCCAAACAAGACCTTCGAAGTGTTGTAATGCTCTGGACACCAAGTCATGATGCAAGACGGGTCGGTCGCCTAGGAATACTTTTACCCCAACAGTTTTTTTTTTCACGAAATTCCCGCCTATGGATCTACATTACGTTTACTTGCTTCCCTGATAAGTACAATCATCTTCTGTTTTCTTGATTCTCGTTCATCTTTTGACCTTACGTTAGGCCTACTTATTCCCAGTTTTCTCTTTGATTTTCACTTTCACTTTCACTTTCTGCAATCCTCTGCATACTAGTGGCATTAACGCTTTTCTTGTGGTAAAAACGAAAAACTATGTAATTACTCATGATACAACGCTGTAAAACTACTTTCCAATCTTGATGCAAGGCTGTGTTAGTTGGTGTGATAGACCCATAAATGAATAACGTAGCTCGACCAAATAAAACATCATAAAACACGATATCAAGGCTGTTGGCATCAACACGGAGTCATGGGAAGGTGAAGCAATACACCGGATCAAATGGAAAAGAACCCTGCCCCAACAATTCAAATTAAGGGAGGCGCAACTGACACAAGTCGGGTCCGCGGGAAACAAAATGACTGCTCCGAAAGACCAGAAACAAAATATAAATTCAGCCTCTGCAACAAAGACTGTCACTCTCGCATCGGCTTCTACAGTCACAGACGCCAAAGTTCCAGCTAACTAGGCGACTAGGATGCTACACGTGGTCAACCCTAACCGACGGAGGCCTACTACTACTACTTCTTCTGCTTCGATGTGCCTTGTTCCTTCAGGACGTAGGCGATCATGGCTTTCCACGTTTCCCTCTTCCTGGTGTCTCTGAGCATGCCTTCTCCTGTTAAACCATTCCGTTATTCACCTGATTAGGTCCTTCAAATATGTTATCCGTTGCTTTCCCCTGTCTCTTTTTCCCTCTATCTGGCCTGTTAGTATCAGATTCTCCAAGCCCTCCTTCCTCATTGCATGTACCAGGAACTTCAGCTGTCTCTTCCTGATGCCCAGTATTAATTTCCTTTTTGTTTCCATCATTTCCAATACCTCATCATTGCTCACATGTTCGATCCATGATATTCGCAGCATCCTTCTGTAGAAACTACTATTACTAGCTGGACCAAATAATAAAATGTCTATTTCTTGGATAATGAAGTTTGACAATTTACTTTATAAATCGAATTAACTTTTCAGCTGATCCAATAATTAAATATTATGTATATTTACCATTTCGCAAATCCTTAGGTGACGAGTTTGATCGTCATTGGATGCTCCATATTTGTAGCCTTGTACCAAAACTATTCTTAGCGAGTTTATTACAGAACAGTTGAATGAATATATTTACCATTTCAGTACCTTTGTCTGACCAAGATTGAATCAATGTGCATCTGCTACGCACCCCGAAAATCTAATGAAAGAAAATGGCCCGAAACTACTTGTCTAATTGATTGGACCAAAATAAATGTTCATTTAGACTCAAAGACGCACAAGTTGTTGCTGATTGCACAGATAGATGTGTCGATGATTAACTAAGAATGGCACAAGGCTAAATTGAAGCCAACTAGCATGGACCTGTGTTGAAGATGCAACATTCAAAATTAAAACTGAACAATATCAATACGCGTAGATATCGGTGCGAAAGTTGTTTTTCTTTTGCATCTTCTATGTTCCGTGTCTCTTAAAGATATAGGTGATCATGGCACTCCATATATCCCTATCTCTGGTCGCTCTTAATCCCTCATCTCGTCTTTTCCCAATCAATCCTCGTTCCACTGCCTAGTTGCTCAAGTCACTCAAGTATGCTATACGTTGCTCTCTCTTGTTCCTCTTCCTCTCTATCCCGTGAGCATCAGGTTCTCCAAGACTTCCTTCCTCATTCAGTCAGTTAAGTGCCATACGTGATACACGCTTGGGCGATCATGTCACGAAACAGACATAACTGACTGGGCTGAAGATTATCCCGCAGTAGATTCCCATTGCTTTCTGTGGTAGACTGGTTGCCGACCAAGGCTATAGAACCCAATCTGTCCTGTTATTTAACCCATAAGGGTATTTGCACGTAAGTGAATACAATGAATTCAGCTGGAATTCGAACTCGGCCACCCGATTTCTCTTTCCGAGTCGATATCCACTGGACCACAATGCACTTCCTCATTACACGTCCCAAAAACTTCAGCTGTCTTTTCTTGATGTTAAGTATCAGTTTTCTTCTCGTGTCCATTCTCTCAAAAACCTCGTCGTTGGTCACATAGTATCCTCAGTATCCTTCTGTAGAACTATATTTCGGTTGCTTCAAATATTTCCGTGATCTTTGATGAGGTTGTCCAGCAATTGCTTCCATATTGAAGGAGAGGCATCACATAACAATCCAGTACTCTCTCCTTTGTTTCCAGTGAGATTTTCCTGTCTCTTAATGCTTTACTTAGTTTCTGGAATGGATCCTTGGCCATGCCAATATAACTTTGGATCTTAGGAATATAAATATAAACTTCTGTGACCCTAAAATGAGGGACCACTTTATCTAATGATTGTAATATAGAATTGATCCCCGATTTATGTTCACATTATATTATCACATTCTCAGTATGCATGAATGCACCTCCTTTTACTCCTAGTTGTGGGTTAATTAGTAATACGTGTATCAGTAAATTATCATTACTTCCCAAATGAGGCTTCTTACATTACATTGATATATTGAAGGACAGACATCACATAACAATCCAATACTCTCTTCTTTGTTTCCAGCGAAATTTTCTTGTCTCTTAATACTCTACTTAGATTCTTCAATGCATCCTTAGCCATGTCAATATTGTTCTAATTTCAAAGTCTTTGCCAAGTCAGTTGCGTTCTTTACCACCCAAATTTCTTTAGAAAAAAACATGGGTTCATTTCTTTTACCCTTACTTGGAGGGGTTAAGTTGGTGATTATTATTTAGTTCTTTTAACTTCCTTGGCAAAAAAATTGGAAGAACACATATTCAAAACTATTTTTTATATTTCCCAAGAAGTCATCGCAATTCGCAGGGTATAAAAAATAGAAGCTGTGGAGAACCATAATTATCTACGTTGTCCAGGTAGCTTAACTGTTATTGGCGTGTTCGAATTCTGACCTAGTCAGCATTAAGAAATACATCTCTTGCTTCCCTCGTGGTGTCCCTGATTAAAATCTAGCTTTTAAAACTATTACGTGTTAAGTTTAAATAAATGGTGTTGTTGAATTAATTTTTTCCGTAAAATAATTGAAGTAGATAGACTAAACTATCGCCCGGTTCACACTCCACCCATGTCTATTGAACAGGTGAAGAGGCCCATCCCTTGTTCCTTGTTTAGGATGTGGTCTCCGGCTTTCTCTTTTCCAATCTTTTCATTCCTACGTAGCCCCCTGCGCTTCAGTGGCCTTACCGCTTTGCTCGGGGTGATATGATTAAAAAAAAAATTTTCTTCAAATTAATCATTGTCTTTGATTATAGTTAACCAAATCCTGTCATCTATTTTCTGGTATGATATAAAAATAGCGTTGACTAAACTCTTTAGCTTCAGTTAGCAGCCAATTTAAGAGAAGGAAAAGTTAATTCTAAACCGTAGTGAAGGCAATAAAAAAAACGCTCTATTTTTTTTCCAAGAATGTATCACAGTTCACAGAGAAAAGCAACGAGTATAAGACCATGTTCGGTTATGTTAAGAAGAAGAGGAAAAAAAGAAAATAAGAAGAAAACGGAGAAGACAAAGAAAAGTAAGAAAAAAAGAAAGAGAAGAAGAAGTAGAAAATAAGAGGAAGAAGAAGAAAATGAAAAAGAGGAAATAGAAGAAGAAAAAAAGAAGAAAAGGAATAAGAATGAAAGAAAGGTAAAAAGAAGACATAGAAGGAGAAAAAGAAGAAAGAAAGATGAAGGAGAAGAATAAGAAAAAGAAGAAGAAAAAAGAAGAAGAAGAAGATATAACACAGTAGACCAACCTTCTTTCGTCATCTGTTACTCTCGGCAGCGAGAACGTCCTGTCAACCTCTTTAAAAATGGCAGTCATTTCAACATTTTGCACAAATGAAGTTTCAGGTCTACCACATAGGCTCTCACCCTTTGACATTTCCCTCTAACAATTGAGTGAATGTTATTCGAATTTGATGATGCAATGAGTGTTCGGGTAGGAATATTCTCAGTTGTATATTTTCTTACGCATATTTTTTATAGAAATTGTTTTCTGCACTATTGTAAGAACTGCAACCTTGAAACTTCTTAATATCGTTTCTTACGTCGTTTTCTATGAGTGCATCAAATTTGATTAAAATCGAACCACTCCTTTTATAACCCAATTTTTTCGATTACCGATTTTCGACATTTATTGGGGTGATCTCGACAGAAAAACCTAGCTACGAACACTCGCAGATGCTTATAGTACATCTGTGTATATTTTCAAGAAAAACGGTTCAGCCGTTTCGGATTCTATAGGTAACGGACACACACAGACACACACACAGAAACAAAGTTTCATTTATAAATAAGTTTAGATAGGTATATACATGCTGATATACATGTTATATATACATATATGTTATATATATATGATATATATATATATACTGTGATATATGTTACAGAAATTTTATATATATATACATACATATATATATATATATATATATATGCATATGTATATGTAAAATTATCGCTATACTCGTTTCTAGTACATACGCAGAAGGAAAAAATGGTTATAAAAAAAGGAGCTAAGCATTTAGACATCAGTCAAAGTACGTAGCCCAAAGAAAAAACCAGTGGCGAGTAACCTAAAACAAAAATTGCTCAATACGCAAGTAGAGCAAATAAACGAAAGATCTAACCTAGAGAGCCAACGAAACTACCAAGGTTTCACCTAATTGACTCTTCAGGGAAGCCAACCTTCCCTGAAGTTCCAGTTAGGTGAAACCTTGATGGGTTCGTTGGCTCTCTAGGTTAGATATTTACATATATATATATATATATATATATATATATATATATATATATATATATATATTATTTATTCATAAATTATAACATTGATATGTTACAATATCACTACAAAAGTAGCCATTTTGTTTCAACCCTTTTGTGTCTAATCAAGTGATATGATGGTTCTTAAATGAATGGTTTAAATGTTTAAATATATATATATATATATATATATGTATCATATAAATATGCAGTGATATATATGTTATATATGTTAAATATGCTACATATAGGTTGATATATATATATATATATATATATATATATATATATATATATATATGTTTTGTATATATAAATATACCGTGACGTAAATTAATAAATATACATATGAGGGGGTTGTATAGATGTATTGTAATATTATTCCAATGTTAATAAAATAATACTCTATGTATGAACAGAGCTGTATTATATATATATATATATATATATATATATATATATATACATATATATATTAATAAATATGCATATTGTCCTACGTCTATGGCACAACTCGGATTTTCATGTGTTATGCAATCATCAAGTACATATTTTGAACTGACAGTTTAATAGATTTGAATTGAAGTTCCCTCGATGCCCATGGGAACGAAATTTAATAACAAGATTAAACATTTAAATATTTAAAGTTACATGTAGATATATATAAACATATATACTGGGCCACGTGTCCTTAAGACGTTGGTTAGTTCCAATGTCTATGTTATGAGTTCTAGACCTGGCTACAGCAGTGGTGAACAAATAACTTAGATAGTTAAGTTACAGGGAGATAACGACATTTTCTTAATTCGTATCACCCAGAGCGCCACTGATGTGCATGGGGCTACATAAGATTAAAAAAATTAGATAGGGGGAGAGTAACAAGAAAGCCGAACCAGTTAATAATGGGTATACAGGTGTGATGACAGTTGCAATGGTGGAGGGAAAAGAAAAGGTATACAGGGTGATGTAGAAAGAACTAGAGTCAAGTTGTTACGAGATGAGTATTGACATTGCATTTAAATTCCTAGAGGTTGTAGCCGTCTGGAAAGCAAGAATATGGAAGCGAGTTTTACAGACGGAAAGTGCGAGTAAAGAAACTGTTGATGTAGAATTGTCATCTGCATTTTGTTGATCTGACTGTAAATAGGCGGTATCCAGTAGCCAGTCTGGTTGCACAAATAAACACCTTTTGCAAGGGCACCAGTGATTTAAGTTTGTTGGAATAGAAGCCATGAAAATATTTATAGAACTGACAGAGGCAAGACACATCCCGTCGGTGAGAAAGTGGCTGGAGTCGAGTAGCCAATTCGGTACCTATCACATTCCTGATTCTTCGTTGAAGCCTGTCACAAACGCTACCAGAAGTGGCATCGCACATTGAATAAGAATGATATACCTCAGTGATCGTAATAAAGGGTTCAGTTCGAAATTCCTAGCATGTGGTGATGGCTTGAAAAGAGCAAAGAGGAGGATAATAATCCGAACAATGTAAACAGTATAAAAAGCTCCCACATATCAGAAGTAGAGACAAATACTCTGCAACAATACTCATAGTTTAGAAAAACTTAGAAATTGAAAAATGTGGGACGATGAATCTTACAAAAATCTATTTGATCAGCCTAATCCGTTATTTAGGCATATCAACAGAATAATGGCAATCAATGTTATATGGTAAAGAAAAAAGCAAAATTATAAGTAATCCCTTTGTACCAAGAATCTAATAAACTTTTTCATTTACCGTCAGTGAATGAAATATGAGAAAAGATTACGTATTTATGCGATGTTAAACCTTTGCCAACGCGATTGAGATAACGCTGTGATGTTTAAATGAGAAGCGTTCTACCAGTTTTCCCGCGTGATGATAGGTTTGGGTCGAGCGTAAGTCTCTCTTGGAATTCAAATCCAGCGATAAGGTTAATTAATGATGGCGTATATCAACTCTTTGCCGATTTTATCCTGAATTCGACAAGTTAAAATAGCTTCAGTCGATTCACTTCATAGTCAACTCTGGAGTATATATATATATATATATATAGGTTTCATTGAAAATGACAGACAAGCTATTATCAGTAAGATTTTTATATAATATTTGATGTATTCGTATAAATTTTTTTCTTTTCGGAACTTAAATTATATAAGATTATACAAGACTTGTCCAAAGCTTTTGTACTTTCGAACACTTTCGGCTATACTTTTATCCGTTACCAAGCATTGATTTCGTTTTACTTACAAATAAACACGTGGAAAAAAGAAAGAAGATTAAAAATAATGTTGTTATTCATAATATAAAAGAGAAATCCTACACTTAATAACATCAGTTATGAATATGTGCATACTGTGTTCGAACTTAACATCCACAAGACTCCATATGCAAAATTTTCTACACAGTTATTTATAAGTAAGACAAAATTAATTAAAAGTCACAAACTTCTCTACACTTCTCTACACCAGTTATATATATATATATATATATATATATATATATATATAGATAGATAGATAGATAGATAGATAGATAGATAGATAGATAGGTGTAAGTTTGTAACCCTGGGTTTCACCTTCTTGTCTGACGATTGCAAGGGCGTGAAACCCAGGGCTACAAAGTCACACCTATCTATATGAATATGTTAGCTCTATCACTGATATTGAGCGCTTTCAAATAAGTACCACGCATATATAATATATAAATAATATAATATATATAAGACATTGCATATATATATATATATATATATATATATATATATTGTGTATTTTGGCAGCATTTTTTCATTAATGCAGGTTTCATTGAATAATATAGACAAGTTTTGTCTATTAATTTTGTGTAGGATCCGTTCGTACCGCCTGATATACTTGATGGTGATATCGTTGAAAGACAACAAAAAATCACAGTAATTGCTGATTTTTTATCGGGTCTAAGCTTTCGGCTCACATAAGCCATTATCAAAGAATAAATATTAACACACAGTAAACATAGAACATTTAAGTTATTAACAATAAAGAGAATTAAATTGGATGTCACTGTCTTCGGCCATCCGCCTTCTATAGCCTTGGTCGGCAACCAGTCTACCGTAGAAAGCAATGGCAACCTACTGCGGGATAATCTTCTGCCCAGTCAGTCATGTCTGTTTCGAGACATGATCGCCCAAGCGTGTATCACGTATGGCACTTAACTGACTGACTGATAAATACATGTGCAACAAATAAATCCTATATTGACTTGATAAAGTCTATCTTCTTTTCTCGCACTTCCCGCCCATAGATCTCCCTTTCGTATACTTGCTTTCCTGGGAGTTACAACCTCCAGGAATTTAAATGCAATGTCAATTCCCATTTTTTATCCACTTGACTCCAGTCCTTCCCTCGTCCTTTCTACATCACCCCGCCTATCTTGCTTTTTTTCCCTTTCTCATTATAGCCCGGCGTTGCTCGGGTGTAATAAAAGCTTTAAAACTAATCCATGGTCTTGGAGCTCAGACTTTGGACGTTGGTACGAAATACGTAGGCTGTTGAAAGCATGATCTGGAAGCCGTAGAACTTACTAAATATATATATATATATATATATATATATATATATATATATATATATATATACTTATATGGTGCGATGGGTAAATTGTTGGCAATTTTTATTTCGCACAAGTTTGTTTTTGATTCTGTTGACTGCACAGTATACGAGGGTCAGTTGGGCACCGTCTGTTAGAAAAAGACGCTCATGACGCAATTCACTCTACCAGAATTTGGAAACGGCATGGAGTGCTGCTAACCATTCGCACAGAAAGCTTCAATACGAACATCTCAGAGTATTCGGACGTCAAACTGAGGATAGTGTAAAGGATCCAGAATGAGTTGACTGAGTCTAATAGTGATTACGAATGTATAGCAACTTGAAAAACACACAATGATCGTTATGAAAAGCCATGGCTGTCAGACAATTCCTGCGACCAGATCACTTGCCATCTAACCCTCCAGGCTGCATAACTTGATCATTATTTGTGGGCAGCAGTTGAGCAAGAGGCCGAAAATATTCTTTATAACACCAAAGATGAACTGAAGGCCAGGATAATGGCAGCATTCACCAACTTAAACAAGGAGAACGCTCAGAAGAGTTTCATGAGATTCCGAAATTGCCTGGAAGCCCTTGTTAAAGCCAGCGACGAAATAATTGATTAAATGTACTTTTTATTATTTCAAGATATTTTTGTGTAATTTTGGTAAACATATCTGTTAAAATATGATGTCCGTGTTATTCTTATTTTATCGTAATTTATAATAGCAATTTATTCCTCGCATCCTTTATATATATATTTTTATTATATATATATATATATATATATATATATATATATATAGAAAGAGAGATAGTATTTCAAGAATTTTGCGTAATTTTAGTAAACATTTCTGTTAAAATCTGATGTCAGTGTTATTTTCATTTTAGCGCAATTTCGACAACAATTTCTTCATCGCATCCTTTTTATATATATTTATATAATAAATACATACATATATATATATATGTATATATATACATATAGAAAGAGGGAAAGAGTATTTCAAGATATATATAGAGAAAAAGAGAGATAGTATTTCAAGATATTTTTGTGTAATTTTGGTAAACATATCTGTTAAAATCTGATGTCAGTGTTATTTTCATTTTAGCGTAATTTAGACAACAATTTCTTCATCGCATCCTTTTTTTTATATATGTATATAATAAATACATACATATATATATATATATATATATATATATATATATATATATATATATATATATATTTGTCATCTGTAGACAGATCTGTTTCGACGTATCACAGCTCATCAGTACGGTTAGACTCCGATTGCTTTTTTACCCAGGATTGAAACCCGACCGAAATGGCGTCAGTCGTCGACTGTACCCCTGGGCTATGGGTGTTCGGTGGAAGTAGGCTGACTTTTTAGCGGATATCATTATACGCGCCCAATAGCTAGAGCGCTCTAATTCATTTCACTGAATGATCGATGTGCACATGCCAGAGTAGCTACTGTTTATCAAAGTCTACTATTTTTCCAGAGTGCTCAATCAGATGTGAGAGCATATATATATATATATATATATATATAGAGAGAGAGAGAGAGAGAGAGAGAGAGATAAAGAGAGAGAACGAGAGAAGAGAGAGTAAGAAGAAATAGAATTGCGATATACCGAAGCAAGATGATAATTATATCCTAGATAGACTATGTACCTAGAAGCGTATTCTAGGTATTCATGTAAAGCTTTTAAAGTGTGCGTCCATCTGGTGAGATCCATACAAGTGCAACGAATGTGTCTGAACTTTACACAGTGACGTATGCAGCCACAATTTTACGATTGGCGAAACAAACTTCTTCAAGCAGGTGTCGTTCCACTAAGACTGACACGTGTTCTCTTTGTACATTAAGACATCTTCCAAAAGTTTCGCATTGCAGGCTTTCAAGAACCAGAGTAACCATGCTACCGAAAATGCTTCACAACTTACGACTACTTCATACGCAATCACTACGTCACGTTGAAACAAAGAAGTCAAGCAACATTGACCATGGTCACAACCTAAACACAAAAATATTTGTAGAAAAGTCATCTCATTGTGGTAAGAATGTGATTTCAGTATAGAAGTCGAATCTTACAGGAAAGGAAAATAAATGTAATGTATGTCTTGCTTAAAAATTAAAAACACTTAAATAAGCCTAGCTTATTAAACTAGAGAAATTAATTGATGATTGCATGTAGACATAGAAAGAAATATCTGCTTAAATACATTGATCCGGATTAACTTTAAGATGAATTTTTAATATAAATTAATTCTAATATATAATATAGTTAATCTTTAATAAAAATTATGGTTTGTTTTTCTGTGTAAAAGAAGTTATTACACTTTATGTTTCATAATATGAAAATTAATATTCACAACTCTAAAATATTCTTCAGTTTTGAAACATATATAAACCTCGTTTATTTTATATATGCATTATTTTAAAGTGTAATCCTAGTATAATATATAGCCAGTTAAATACCACACGTGATGCACGCTTGGGCGATTATGTCTTGAAGACATCACTGACTGGGCAGAAGTTTTTCCAGCAATAGTTTTTCATTAATTTCTGCGTTAGACTAGTTACCAACCAAGGCTATAGAACCCAATCTGTCCTACTATTTAACACATAGCCGAAGAAAGCAGAGATGGATTAATGCCTTTCTGAAAAGTATTTGCGTGTAAGTGAATGCAATTAATTCAACTGGAATCAGAACTTGGCTCTCCGATTTCTCGTTTCGAGTACATATCCACTGCAACACAACGCACATAATATATCACTACGCCAAAATTGCGATAACCATAAAATGTAAATTACATAACGGTCAGTCTATACTCAGAACCTGAAGACGGCCTTGTGCGAAAAACTCCCTCTCGTGCGAAGTCCGAATTCTGACTGGGTTTCGCACGAATTCTCTTGGGAAACTATCAATCTAACTTTCGGTCAGTCTATGGGTTACAAACTGATTTCTGTAAAGTTATTAAACCTCCAGACGGGTTCGGCAACGATCCTACTTGCTACAAAAACCATTATCTCACGGGGGTGAATCTGCAGTCTCGTAATTAATAATTTGAATTTAAGTTGCGAATAAATTTTTTCGCATCTTAGAAAATTAAGATTTCATTCGGAAGATCCGTAGAGATCGGAGAAAATCTGTATACGTCCGTTAGTTTGTGACGCTCAGATTATTCTGATTTTATTTTGACAAGCTTACGCAAACGAGAAATTTGGCAGACGATAATTTTTTTCCACGTTGCGCCAGATTTTAAAATTGGTGCATATGTCCACAAAAGCGTTCATTTCCAAGGACATATCATATTCAAATTTGTACTTAAGACCAAAAAAAAAAACAAAAAAAAAACAAAAAACGCTCATATTCCATATAAGGAAGTTTTGGAATAAATCCTAAAACCGTCAGGATTAAGCGTTTATAGAATTTAAATACAATTTTTTCGCTTTAATAATAGCGACAAAAACTTATAATTGAAAAAAAATTCAACCGTGAAAATATTTTTCAATAAAATGTTAAAAATAATTATCATACATCATTGAAATACAGAAAAATAATTTTTACAGAAATACATAATTTTTTTTTAAAAACTGGGGTGGCCTAATAATTATGGCCGGTAGTGCATATTCATATCAGATACCCAATACATATGAGGCGAAAACAGTCAGTTATTTGCACCAACCCAGAAGGTACTTTCGGCAACGCGCTCACGTTACAAAGGCCTCATCAGACCAGAAATGTAGCATTGCCACCACTTGGTCTCACTCTGTTAAATGACCTCAAGTGGAACGACTACATTGAATCGATAGCTGCATTAACCGCTGCGTCAGGCCATTTTTTTTTCTCGTCAGAATCCATGTTGTATAATTATAAATCTATCATTCGTCCGTGCATTGAATACTGTTGCCATATCTACTCAGTTGCTTCTGCTATTCACCTTGAGGGTCTCTTCAGAATTCATCTTGTGGATTTATAAATCCACCATTCGCCCGTGCATTGAATACTGTTGCCATATCTGGTCAGGTGCTCCTGCTATTCAGCTTGAGGTTCTCGTCAGAATCCATCTTGCGCATTTATAAATCTACCATTTGCCTGTGCATTGAATACTGTTGCCATATCTGGTTAGGTGCTCCTGCTATTCAGCTTGAGGTTCTCGTCAGAATCCATCTTGCGCATTTATAAATCTACCATTCGCCTGTGTATTGAATACTGTTGCTATATCTGGTCGGGTGCTACTGCTATACATCTCGAGGTTTTCGACAAAATCCAAAGAAAAATCTATAATCTAATCGATCCAGATTTGGTATCTCAATTCCAGTAACGTTCTCACCGATAGGCTGTGATTTCACTGTCTTTCATTTTTACAAAATATTTCCATGCAAACCGCTCTACTGAGATTTTCTCCCTGTTGCCCCGACCACATAAATTGACGCGTTCTACTAAATTGGCATTTAAGCCCCACCCTTTTATCGTTGAAGTAGTTAGATTCAACTGACTCTTCTATTCCAAACGTTTCTTTCTTCGCACTTCACACCTGTGGAACTCACTACCCTTTACCTGTTTTCCTGATAGCTACAACCTCCAAACATTCGAGTGCAACGTCAATTGCCATCTTCTATCTTCCAGAATTCTATCGCTTTTTACCCTTTCTTCAACACCTTATGTACTCTCTCTCTCTCTCTCTCTCTCTCTCTCTCTCTCTCTGTAACCCCCTGCACACCAGTGGTGATCCCGCATTGCTTACTGTGATATTATTAAAATATTCATCTGCTCTCTGTTTGCCCAATCTTTACTTTTTCTGTTTATATAGCGTTGTTGGTTTTAACTCTTTTTCGAACTTCTACCTGTTCATCAGAGACGAAATGTAGTTATTCTATCACTATTTTCATAAGACATACATAAGTGTGAACTATATTTCTTTCTTCTACTATTTCATTCTTTCACAGTTAAGACCAACTATACCACGTAATTCCTCATCCGCTTCATATTCCATTGATGAGGAGAAAATTTCTATTCAGCTAGACCCTTCCTCCAGAACTCTTCCGTATTAGAACACATATCCAAAACTATGCTTCCACGATGACTACAATCTTAACCGATTGAGTCAATAGCTAAATCCACTGCAAGGAAGGGTGGGCCACTGTGTCAGACCAAGAAGTTTTTTTCCGCTTGAATCCATCTTGCACATATACAAATCAACCAGCCGACCGTGCATAGAATACTATTGTCATATCTGCACAGGCACTCTTGCTGTTCATCTCAGTGTTTTCGATAGGCTCCAAAAAAGAATCTATAATGTGATAGGTCATGGCAGCTCGAATCCAGCACCTTTTTTACTGGTGGGATGTGGTTTCACTTTGTCTCTTTTACAAATATTTTCATGGGCTCTGCTCCGACGAACTTATGTCACTGGTTCCACCACCACAAGAATTTACTCATTCAACCAGACTGGCAACAAAGTCTCACCCAATCACAGTTACATCAACCAAATGCAGCCTATAATTTCACTCCCCAGCTTCTTTTCTCGCACTTCCCGCTCGTGGATCTCCCTTCCGTATAGTTGCTTTCCGGACGGCTAAAATCTCCAGGAATTTAAATGCAATGTCAATTCCCATCTCTTATCCACTTGCCTCCAGTCATTTCTATATCACCCCGTATATCTTGTTCTTTTCTTTTCACTCTACCTTCCCAACTGTCATTACACCTGTCTTTCCATCTTTCTCTTGCTCTTTCTTTGACACCCCTTGTAACTGGTTCGTCTTTCTTTTCACTCTCCTTTTGTCTAAACTTTTACTCTCATATAGCCCCCTGCGCATTAGTGGTGGTTCCGTCTTGGGGTGAAACTATTAAAGAAAAAGGTAAAAAAAGATCTATAGAGTTTATATCTCCTACAACCTCCTTGTGCGCTGTTTAATTGACATTTAGTAAACCACCACGATGAGTAGCTCTTGAGACTTTAATTTTGATAACTTTATTATTAAAAAAGAGTTTTTTTTTGTTTTTTTTTAATCATTTCACCCCGAGCAAGGCAGAAACGCCACTGATGTGCAGGGGGTTACATAAATGTAGAAAGATTAATTAGAAAAGAGTGAGGAGTACAAGCTAGTTAGAAAGGAACAATAGAAAGCTGAGAAAGCAGGTGCAATGACAGATACATGGGGGGAGAGAAAGTGAAGATTATACAGGGGAGGGGAGAGAGCTAGAGTCCAGTGGTTAGTAGGTGAGTATTAACTTTGCTTTTAAATTTCTGGAGGTCGTAGCCTTCAGGAAAGCAAGAATACGGGAGTGACTTCCACAGGCGGGAAGTGCGAGAGAGGAAGCTGCAGGAGTAGAATTGTCGTCTGCATTTGGCTAACCTGACTGTGAATGGGTGGGACCCAGTTGCCAGTCTGGTTGCACGGGTAAACACCTGTTGAGGAGGCATCAGTGACTTAAGCTCATCCGAGCAGAAGCCATGAAAGTATTTATAGAAGAGACAGAGGGAGGCCACATTTCGACGATGGGAAAGTGGCTGCAGTCGAGTCGCCAGATCAGTACCTATCACATTACAGACTCTTCTTTGGAGCTTGTCAAGAACACTGAGGAGAACGGCAGGGGCACCTGACCATAAATGGCAGCAGTACTCCATGCACGGACGGATGGTTGATTTGTATATATGCAGGATGGATTCAGGTGGAAAAAACATCCTGGATCGACATAGTGACCCAACCTTCTTAGCAGTAGATTTTGCTATGGATTCAATATAGTGGTTCCATTTGAGGTCTGAGGACAGGGTAAGTCCGAGGAGGCGTAGTGTATTACTCTCTGGGAGAATCATCTGGTCCATGCTTATGGGAGGCAGAAGAGGTTGCCTGTAATGGTTGACAGACAAATAGGTGTAATCTCAGACAGTTTAGCGTTATCATTTAGCAAGTCAAAACATTGATAATCAGATCAAGTTAAATTACTCCTTTAACAAAAGGGATAAAATTGCTACTACATCACATAGAAAAATCCTATGTTACGTTGTTTAAATGTTTTTACGGCGTTTCTTATTTATTCCGATATCGCCAAAATTTAATTTGGATACCAATGAATAGATCATCTAAAAATGTAATGAAAGCATTAACTTTACAAAGAACAACGATATTTTTTTTATAGAGTACTCAATAAAGAACTTTCGGTAAACGAGAGTTTGTGCCAATTTCGCGTGTTTCAAACAATCACTTAGTGACAAGACTGCATGAAAATAATGTTATTGTCCCGACAGCTTCCCGACTAAGAGTGAAATGTCAGGTTACGCGAAATCTTTCGGTTTATTTTTGGCCCAGTCGTTGAAAGAAATTAATTGAATCAGGCGTCGGAATTCAGTAATTGTGTTCAAGGTAGAGGGAACGTTTTCAAATAACCTCTTTATATGAATGCGTGTTTAATTAAAATGCAAATTCTTGCTTACAACTTCGTTAATCTATGACTGATCGAGTGAGGTCGTCTATAAAAAATACTTGCACGAAATTTTTTTAAAAATTTCTTTCGAGATCATTCGTTTTCTTCTTTCAGATTTTGTTTTCTTTTTTTAATAGTTTTAATGTTCACTCTGTACAAGGCCCGAGGGTCATTCTAGGTAGAGGTTTACAGAGTAAGAGGCACAGCATATGTGGATATGTGTGGAAGATAGCGGTTAAACCTAGACTTGAATAGGTTAAGATTATAGTGATCATGGAACCATGCTTGTTGGTGTTGGTTCCACAATAGGCTGCTTGAGTGAAACTTAAATTTCACCCAAAGAATAAGAAGAGAACGGGGGTGGTTCGCTACAATATGAGTTTCATGGCGTTTCCTAGCCGTGGAAGATAAAACACTTGGAACTAAGCGTTATGGGGAAACACACCTATTCCTCAGATAATGGACTCTTCCTCCTATATTAATAAGAGTTAGCAGGAAGTTCTTGAAAGATTCTTGGGAAGTTCATAGGAGTTCTTTTGAGCTCTGTTGGAGTTCAGTAGAACTAACAGACAGTTGATATTAGTCGTCAATTAGCTGAAAACTAAGGAGTCAGCTTTTAGTGGAAGATTACCAATTTGGGCGCGTTAAGTGGATTATCAACCGACATAACACGATTATAAACTTCAGTGCAAAAGCTACTCAACAACACTAAGGAATATTGTTTATCTGAGCACTTACCATGGAAATTAGGATAGACCAGCGTGAGGTTTCATTCACTATGCCTCTCTCTTAGTCTCTTGCTATCACTTTCTCTCTCTCTCCATATATATATATATATATATATATATATATATATATATATATACCCTTTCTTAAAAAAACTTACATCCCAATAAAACAGAAAATAGAAATTATTCATTTGCACAAACAAGTTTGTCCACTAAAATTTATCTTTTTAGTTGCAGGATATTAAATAAAGTAGTAAAATTATATATATATATATATATATATATATATATATTCTGTCCTTTTTAAGCTCTACAACCTCTGCTTATCCTCCTCCTGCTTTCCTGCCTGTTGGAAATGTTCTACTGTGGTTCCAATATTTAAGAACACTGGTGAACACTCGGTCCCCGCAAATTACCGCCCTATCAGCCTTCTTCCGATCTTTGGCAAAGTGTTCGAAGCCATTATCAGGGCCGAGTTCGTTCAACATCTCACAGCCCACAGGCTACTCTCGGATAAGCAATATGGCTTCCGCTTCACAAGGTCCACTGCTAATATGCTAACGACCATCACCGAGTATATATACCAGGCCCTCGACAAGAATGGTGAAGCCCGAACCGTCGCCTTGGACATCTCTAAAGCGTTCGACAGAGTATGGCATGCCGGCCTTCTACGGAAACTGCGAAGCTACGGTATAACTGGACTTTTATTGAACCTAATCCAGTCATTCCTCTCTAACCGCACTCTTAAGGTGATATTAAACGGACATGCCTCTCAGAACTATCCTACAAACGCGGGTGTCCCACAAGGCTCTATCCTCGGTCCTATGCTCTTTCTAATCTACATCAATGATCTCCCCGATGCCATAACATCCCAAGTAGGTATGTACGCCGATGACACCACAGTTTACTCTCGCCTCTATCAAAAATCTGGTGTTGGTGACAAGGCGAACCTCGCCTTGTGCCACGTTTAAGCTGCGCTAAATAGAAAAAATCAGTTATTTACACTAGCAGGATAGCCCGACGTTGCCTGGGTGTAATGAAAGCTTTAAAACTAATCCATGGTCCTGGAGCCCAGACACTTTGGACGTCGGCAAGAAAGACTAAAAAGCAATAGTTGTTTCCAGTTAAAGCGAAACAGTAGACTGAAAGAAAAATGAATGGATGTAAGTCAAATTTTCATTTCCTGGTATCGATATCAAATATGTTTTTCGTCGTAAACTGAATTTTGAAGGCTAAATAAGTCCTCTGAGTAAATGGTATCATGGCTGAGACTAAGAACTACAATTATACCTACTTAGAGCCAAACCCGAAGCAACAACTAAAATAAAAGGGATGAAAAATATACAGACATAATGGCAGATAAACAGGCACACACTCAAACAGCTTGCCTTTCATATATATATATTATCAATTTTCTGCACTATTGTAAGAACTGCAACCTTAAAACTTCTGAATATTGTTTCTTATGTCTTTTTCTATGAGTGTATCAATTTTTTTAAAGATCGGACCACTACTTCTATAACCCGATTTTTTCGATTATCGATTTTCGATATTTATCGGGGGTACCTTGACACAAAACCTAGCAAGAACACTCGCAGACACTTATAGTACAACTGTGTAAATTTTGAAGAAAATCGGTTTAGCCGTTTTGGAGTCTATAGCTAACGGATGCAAACACACACAGACAAAGTTCCATTTATAAATAAGTTTAGATGACTAAATAAATAGTCTAGCTGACACAGTTACGACTGAGTAGGGATGTGCGTTGTCGTACAGTGGATATCGGCTCGGAACGAGAAACCGTGGAGCCGAGTTCGAATTCCTGTTGAATCCATTGTATTCACTTACGCCCAAATATCCTTGGGAAAGGTATTAATCCGTTTGTTCCTTCCAGTTATGGGTTAAATAACAGGACAGATGGGGTTCTATAGCCTTGGTCGGCAACCAGTCTTCCGCAGAAAGCAATGGCAAACAACTGCGGGATAATCTTCTGCCCAGTCAGTCGTGTCTCTTTCGTGACATGATCGCCCAACCGTGTATCACGTATGGCACTTAAACTGACTGAGTGAGTTCGATCCTCAAATAGTTTCCCATACGATCGGCCACATTGAACGCAAATCATCGAAGCTTCAGCTTGAAATATGTCTGCTGATCTTTCAGAAGACGAAAAATGCGACACTGAGATCGGAAGGCAAATTGGCATGGCGAAAGAAGCATTGCAGAATTTGAGGAAAGTATTAAAAAAAACAGGACAATTTCACTAGAAACAAAGAGGTGTCCTGGATTGCTATGTGACGTCAGTTCTTAAATATGGCAGTGAATGTTGGACATCATCATCAAAGATGAAGGAAAAACTTGAAACAGCTGAAATGTGGTTCAAAGCATACTGGATATAAAGTGGGGCATTAATTCCCTATTACAATCAATATATAAACTGAGCCCTCACTTTGTGGTCACAGTAGTTTCTATATATTTATATGCCTGAGATCTAAAAGCATAATGAAGCATTCCAGAAGTTGAGTAAAGTATTAAGAAACACGACAATTTCGCTAGAAACAAAGAGGAGAGTACTGGATTGTTACATGATGTCGGTTCTTCAATATGACAGTGAATGTTGGACAATATCTTCGAAGATGAAGGAAAAACTTGAAGCAACTGGACATAAAGTGGGGTATCAATTCCTTATTACAATCAATATATAAACTCAGCCCTCACTTTGTGGTCACAGTAGTTTCTATATATTTATATGCCTGAGATCTAAAAGCATAATGAAGCATTCCAGAAGTTGAGTAAAGTATTAAGAAACAGGATAATTTCTCTAGAAACAAAGAAGAGAGTATTGGATTGCTATGTGATGTCCGTCCTTCAATATGGCAGTGAATGTTGGCCAACATCATCAAAGATGAAGGAAAAACTTGAAACAACCAAAATGTGGTTCTCGAGAAGCATACTGGATGTAAAGTAGAGGATCAATTCCATAATACAATCAATATAAAAACTTATCCCTCACTTTGTGGTCAAGGTAGTTTCTATACATTGATATTCCTGAGGTCCAAAAGCACAAAGATGCATTCCAGGATCTGAGTAATGTATTAAGAAACAGGACAATTTCGCTAGAAACACAGTGGAGAGTACTGGATTGCTATGTGATGTCGGTTCTTCAGTACGGCAGTGAATGTTGGACAATATCATCGAAGATGAAGAAAAAACTTCAAACAACCGAAATGTGGTTCTACAGAAGGATGCTGTGGATATCATGGACTGAGTATGTGAGCAATGGCGAGGTTTTGGAAAGACTGGAGACGAAAAGGAAATTAATACTGAGCATCAGGAAGATACAATTAACGTTCCTGGGACATGCAATGAGGAAGAAGGGCTTGGAGAACCTGTTACTAACAGACCAGATATAGGGAAAAAGAAACAGGGAAAGCAGTGCTTAACATATTTGAAGGACCTGATCAGGTGGATGACGGAACGAGGATTGCATGGTGCAACAGAAGAAAGCGTCCTAGGAGCCACCAGGGACACGGAGATGTGGAAAGCCATGATCACCTATGTCCTGAAAGGACATGGCACATAACTGTTATCTGTTAACTGTTCTTTGGAGTTATGAGGCCAGGTAAAAAATATTCTTTTAAATTGAAGAAAATAATACGCATATTTTTTTTTTCGATAGACCATTAAAACCTGGGCTGTTTTCCTCGCGGATATCAATTAATTACAAAGAACTAAAAACTTGCTTTGTTATTTAAATAAGATGAAAAAAAATCAAAATCCTGCCTCTTCTGAAACCAATAAAAATACATTTTTGCCAAACGCCCACAAGATCTAACCGGAAATTAAGAAAACCCGTTTCTAAAAAATGTTATTTTTAATTAAACGAAAAAATATTATCAACAAATGTAGCAACATTATCTCTTCAATACACTTTTTCATATTAACGTTAATATTTATAAAAATCTTTGTAGGAAATTAATAAAGAAACACGTAAATGGTTATCAAAAAAGCTGTGGCCGTTATTAAAAACTTAATACATAATATGAGTAAAGGTAAAAATTAATCAAATCGATAAGACAGAATTTTTATTTTTTTTTTTTTAGTAAATAGAAAACAACTTCAATTTTTGTGACTGACCATCTCAATAAATGAAATAAAATGCAATTTGTTTATTTTTAAAAATATTACGTGCTAGTTTGAAATCCATACTCTAATAGTTTTTTTCTTCAGTCCGTACTTTGGGTTTTAAAAGAAAATTTCCTTGCGTGTTCCAAATAATGAATCTTTTTTCGCTAATAATAATAATAATAATAATAATAATAATAATATAAGATTAGAATTATCATTTTACAAAACATTTCGTGCAGGTTTTAAATCATTGTTTGTGGGAATTTTCGGAGAGCTTTAAAAGTCGTTGTCACACTTAACAAGCACGAATTCACCTTGTAATCGGATGACCAAATGAACTGCTAACACTTGCAACAAGAAAAAAAAAACCTGAAAAATCAATAAGTAGAGAGGAAATGTAGAAAATATGATTTGTCAGTAATGGAAAAATAATATGGGTTGGTCATCAGATACAAACGATTAACCACGCATGTCATGACGAAATAAGATACATGACTACATTAGCGTTTACAGAATCACAAACAGCTCTTTCACCTGCTCTGGCTTCGTCCAATCAGAGAAAAATATGAATGTTCAAAATTTCTTAAAAACTGTAACTATTTGCACTAATTACACTATTCGGACAGTTGTCCTCCTCATTATTGTCATACGAGTGTATATTTTGTAAGTAATGAAAAACGGTGTGTTCCAAAAGTTTTAACCACTATGTGTAAGTTAATTTTGAACCCCCTTATGGATACAAAAATAGAAGCATACTTTTTCTCAAGGGTTAAACCAATTTGCGAAGCCAGTTGGACCTACACATACGCAGACCCCCACGCACCAAAACACAAGCATACAGAGGAACGAGTTTGCAGCCAGCCTCTGCCGACTAAAGCGTTGTCCACGCACACAATAGAAGAGACGAACCGGCAAGCACCTACTAAGCATTTTGTCCCACAAACACATTAGACTGTCTGTCATAAAGTAAATCCGGCCAGGTATTGAACTCACAACTGTTTGGGTCAAGTCACTGAAACTAATCAAGGCCTATATCCACTGGGCCATAGATTTGTGTGTTCAATATCCCACTACAGCATTTGTAAACAAATAAAGAGTTGAGTTAAATAGAGATAACTATACTAGACCCAGAAACGCCTCGAACATGGAATGATATACTCCAATAATCAAAATAAAGGATTCAATTCAAAATTATTAGCTGCTTGAGAACAGGGAAGCGTCTTCTTTTTCATGTGCCGTGTCTCTTCAAGACGTAGGTGATTATGGACTTCCACTTGGCTCTGTCTCTTGTCGCTCTCAATACCTTTTCTCTTGGTATCGCTTCTAAGACCCACTCCGCCATTCATTTGCTCAAACCTACCAAGTACGTCTCGCGCTGCTTTCCTCTGTCTGTCCTTCCCTTCATCCGACCTGTGAGTATTAAATTCTCCGGGTCCTTCTTTCTCGTTAAGTGTTCCAGAAATCTCATTTGTATGTTCCTGATATTAAGTATGAGTTTTCTTATCGTCTGCATACTTTCCAACACCTCATTGTTGCACACGTGCTCCGTCCATGGTATCCTCAGCATCCTTCTGTAAAACCAAATTTCTGCCTCCTCAAGACTCTCCCTCATCCTTGACGAGATCGTTCAACATTCACTTCCATACAGAAGGGCAGATATTACATAGCAATCCAACAATTTTTTCTTTATTTCTAATGAGATTTTCCCGAAGTGTAAATGATATCAATACAACCTCATCTCAGAAGGCTTACGGCCATATCACGTTATATACACCGGTTCTCGCTCGATCACCGAAGTTAAGCAATGTTAACCCTGGTCAGTACTTACATGGGTGACCGCTTCGGAATACCAAGTGCTGTAAGCGTATATTGACGGATGTGCGTTGTGGTGCGGTGGATAACGACTCGGAAAGAAAAATCGGTGAGCAGAGTTCTAATTCCAGTTGAATACCCTGTATTCACTTAAGCACTGGTACCCTTGGGAAAGGTATTAATCCGGCTCTTCCCTCCAGTTATGGGTTAAATAACAAGGGTGGGACCCTGCACTTAAAAAAACAAATCCCAATGAATCTTGATACTCGAAAAGAAAAAAGTATTACTAAAAATATTATAAATAAAATTTAGTTGGCAATAAATGACCAGTGTTGATTTGCCATAAAAACAAATCATCTCAGAAATGCATATAAATATAAATATTTATTTACTTTCTAAAACAAACTTCAAAAGAAAAGAAAATTGTGAAAAGATTATATAAATGTTATTTCAACTAACGTTCTATTTGTAATTTTTTATGTGTTGTTGCTGTTGTTAAATATTTGACATCTCGACACTCAAATCTGGTGTAGACCTGTCCCAACAAATTTTATGCGTTTAAATGTTGCGTCGGTGAAATGCAAAACATTAACAATTTTAAATCTTTTCATTTTTATCTTCCTGTTTCTTTAAATAATGACCTGCATTCACATTTATGTTTGTCATTTCAAGAATTTATTGAATTTGTTAAACTGATGTATTAAACGATGCAATAGAGAGAACTCTCTTGGAATTTAATCAATCCTTAAAATAAAAAAAAATATTATTCATCAGAATATTATGTAGAGAAACTATGAAATTTCTGCTGGTTGAGATGATAACTTTTTGATCCTTTCTTATTTTTTTGTATGTTGAATATATGAATAATTCTTTTTCTTTTTTCTTTTTTTGCAGGTAAGTGTTTCTTTTCTTCGTTGTTTGCTGGATAATTCCGTATTGTTTAAAGATGAATATCTGTATCGAAATATACCGAAGATAATTTGCAAATTCTGGTAAGCAATTATGATTTCATCTTCTAGATTTCGTTGTGTGTCGAATTCAGTGTTTTTTTGTTTTGTTTTTTTTTTGTTTTTTGCAGCCAGGATTTCGGTGATAATATTTATAATATTTATTCTGCTGATGCGCAAAATACAAAACTAGTGAAAAAGTAATCTTTTTACAAGAATGATTTTTGGAATATCAATTCTGATCGTAAATTACTTTTATTTTATATTTTTAAACAGGATCTATTAGGGTTGTTACGGTTGGGATATTATTTTCATGTCAGTAAACTCTTTCTTTTTTTTTTTAACAAAATAGCAGCCTTGGTTTCGTAGATTGCAAATGGCCGTTCTCGAACAAGATTGTTTCTGTAACAATATGGTTGTTCCGTTATCTTTCTAATATGGCTTCCCTATTGTATCATGAAAATCTGCGAATTTCCCTAGAGAATTATTTTGCTTAAATACATGGTATCTGTCCATATTGTAGCAATGTTGGCATTCTGAAAGAAAATTATGGCGTTAAAGTTACGTCTTTCAGAAGAAAGCAAAATGGTATCCTCTTTCGTTACATACATATATATTTTGTATACAGATATCAAGAATACAATGTATTCTTCTTCTTCTTCTTCTTCTACTACTACTACTACTACTATTACTGCTACTACTACTTCTTTTATGTGTTGTGTATATGTTCAGAACATAGGAAATCATGGCTTTCCACGTCTACCTATCACTTGTAACTCTTAACTGTTTAGTCAGTTAAGTGCCATACATGATACACGCTTGGGAGATCATGTCTAGAAAGAGACTTGACTGACTGGGGAGAAGATTATTCCGCAGTTGTTTGCCATTGCTTTCTGCGGTAGACTGGTTGCCAACCAAGGCTATAGAACCCAATCTGTCCTGTTATTTGACCCATGACTGGAAGGAAGAGACAGATTAATATCTTTCCCAAGGGTATTTGCGCGTATATGATTGCAACGAATTCGTTTCGAGTCGATATCCACTGGACCACAAGCATGTTACCTCTCCCAAATCCTGCTTTACCATTAATCTACTCAATTTAAACAAGTATGTCACGCGTTGCATTCCCCTGCTTTCCCTTACCGCTATCTGCCCCATGAGTTGTAAATTCTCTAAACCGTCCTTCCTTATTACATGTCCCCAGAACCTTCAGCTGGCTTTTCGTGATGTCAAGTATCAGTTTGCTTTTAATTTTCATCTCCAAATCCTCGTTGTTGCTCATATGTTTGGTCCATGGTATCCTCAGCATCCTCCTGTAAAACCATAGCTTTCAATATTTTCCTCATCTTTTCTCTCATTAACTTCCAACTTGAAGGACAGACATTACACGACAATCCAGTACTTTCTTCTTTCTTTCCAGTAAAATTTTCCTGTCTCTCAATACTCTACTTAGCTTCTGGAATGCATTACTGGCATGCCAATACGCTTTCGGATCTCAGCGTAGCACTTACCGTCCTCTGTGAGAACGCTTACCACGTATTTCTTCTTCTATGTGCCCTGTCCCTTCAGGAAGTAGGCGATCATGGCTTTCTATGTTTCCCTATACCTGGTGACTCTGAGCACGACTTCTCCTGTTACACCGTGCAATCCTCGTTCTGTCATCCACCTGATTAGGTCCTTCAAATATGTTATCCGTCGCTTTCCCCTGTCTCTTTTTCCCTCTATCTGGCCTGTTAGTATCAGGTTCTCCAGGCCCTCCTTCCTCATTGCGTGTCCCAGGAACTTCAGCTGTCTCTTCCTGATGCTTAGTATTAATTTCCTTTTTGTTTCCATCATTTCCAATACCCCATAATTGCTCACATGCTCGATCTATGATATTCGCAGCATCCTTCTGTAGAACCACATTTCAGTTGCTTCAAGTTTTTCCTTCATCTTTGATGGTATTGTTCAGCATTCACTGCCATATTGAAGGACGGACATTACGTAGCAATTCAGTACTCTCTTCCTAGTTTCTAGCAAAATTGTCCTGTTTCTTAATACCTTACTCAACTTCTGGAATGCTTCATTCGCCATGCCAATTCGCCTTCGGATCTCTGTGTCGCACTTTCCGTCTTCTGTTATAACGCTTCCCAGGTATTTAAAGTTTTGTACCTGCTTGATTTGGCATTTTGGCCTGTCGTTTTTACTGATGTCCATCTAGTATTTAGTATATCAATAAATTTACCAAATTAAACATGATACTCAGCACTTTACACACCTGTACTGTATAATATATGCCATTTTCAGCCGTACGGTCACATCTCGTTGAAACACCGATCCTCCCCATACTATCATCGGATTTATGCCACGTTGAGCATAGTCAGTAACTAGATGAGGGACCGCTTGTACACGAGATACAGTAACTTCGAACGTCCGAGTGGTGTGAGATTATTAATCGGAGAGCCAAGTTCCAAATCTCGCTATGTTTTTTTACATTCACTTAAGTGCAAATATAATTAGAAAAGGTATGATGTACTCACTCATCGGGGCTGAAAAAAAAAACAAAAAAACAAACAGCCCCGATGAATAGAGATATCATAATGATGTTCTCAAAAAACTTCGAAGTCGGCTTGAATCTGCCCAGTTAAAGTGACAATTCATGAGCGAGGTTTTAGCATCTTTATTCCGTGATGCGTTTAATAGTTTTAATCGTTAAGTCAATATGTATCGACCTATTTTTCGATATTTTTCCTATAGATTCTGTTCACTTGGTAGGTGTAAAAAAGTGAAATATTGGTTATACATTACCATAACTTGTATTATTGTTTCTTTTATGTGATTTATTTGAACATTAATTGGGATAAATGACCATTTAATAGGCGTGATAATATATATATATATATATATATATATATATATATATATATATATATATATATATACAAAATTTGATTGTTCAGGATATTTTCCAATTCTATGAAACAAGTTTTAAACCAGGTTCAACTAATGAAATATATAACATAACGGAATGATTGTATTTGTCAAACAAATTACAATGCACGTTTATTTTTAAACTATTTAACATTTACTGTTACACATAATTGCAAATGTTATATAAATGGTTTCATCGTGCAAGAATGTAAAACTAATGATGCCAAAATCCTATTATACAGAATGCGTTCGGATGTGCGCTGTGCTGCAGTGGATATCGACTCGGCAATGACAAATCGGGGTGCCGAGTTCGAATTCCTAGTTGAATTCCTTACATTCACTTTCGCACAAATACCCTTGGGAATGGTATAATCCGTCTCTTCCCTCCAGTTAAACACTACCGGCCATAATTATTAGACCACCACAGTTTTTTTTAAAGAAATGATCTATTTCATACTACTTTAGTATTTATTGCCAAATGAAAATAGAATGGTTCTTTTTTTATTATTACTTTACAAGATTTTACAAAACAAAGAAGCAAAAATGAATTCGTCCAAATCATGCTAAATCTTTTTCATTTTTTCATTGTTGAAACTACGATATAGTTAATATTCAGATATTTATAAATTTATTTGATGCACATGTTATTGTGCAGTATTAATAAAAGAACCATTCTATTTTCATTTACAATTATTCACTTGGCAATAAATACTAAAAAATAGTATGAAATCCATCATTTTTTAAAACACTGAGGTGGCCTAATGATTATGGCCGTAGTATATATATATATATATATATATATATATATATATATATATATATAAAATCTACAGGGTGCGATGGGTAAATTGGCGTTATTTGCCTTGTAAAATTTTGCAAAGTAATACTAACAAAAGGACCATTCTATTTTCATTTACAATTATTCACTTGGCAATAAATACTAAAAATAGTAAAAGATATACATCTTTTTTTAAAAGAAGGAGTGGCATAATAATTATGGCCGGTAGTGTATGTGTGTGTGTGTTTAGTGCTTTTTTCATAAGTTTACTGGTAGAAAGGCATTTTTGGCAAGTGCAATTTTAATAAAGTGCTGGATATCTGGATAGAGCGTTAATGGAATCAATGTGGAAAAGTTTATCACCTCCCTGAGCATAATTATTTCAGTTATGTGCCGACTTCGAAGTTTCGTGAAGGCTTAACTGAAAAAAACTTCTCAGCGAAATAACAAACCTCTCCACATTATGGAAGTGAATGTTGGACGCTCTCATCAAGGATGAAGAAGAGGTTTAAGGCAGCAGAAATGCGTTTTTGCAAAAGGGTGCTGACGATACCATGGACTGGGCTCTTTTCTTATTATTACTTTGCAAAATTTTACAAGGCAAGGAAGCAAAGATGAACTTGTCCGAATCACCCTAAATTTTCCTCATTCGTTCATTGATGAAACTGCAATATAGGTAATTATTAAATATTTATAAATTCATTGATGCACATGCTACTGTGCTGTATTAACAAAAGAACGATTCAATTTTCATTAACAATTATTCAATTGGCAATAAATACTAAAAAATAGAATGAAATAAATCATTTTTAAAACGCTGTGTTTGCCTAATAATTATGGCCTGTAGTGTATATATTAATAAATATTCATATTGTTCTATGTCGATGGTTCAACTCGGAGTTTTATGTGTCATGCAATCATCAGGTGCATATTACAAGATAACCATTTAGTGCATTTTAATTTAAGATAAATTCAAATTCAAATTAACTTAAATTTAAATTTATTAAACGGTCAATTTGTAATGAACACTTGATTATTGCATAACGCATGAAATTTTAAAGCGTGCCATATCGAAGTAGCACAATATTTATATTTATCAATGTATATATATATATATATATATATATATATATATATATATATATATATATAATGACAATAATATTAATAATTGTTATAATGTATTTCAATTCGTCTCGAAAAACCCACCGAGTATAAACGAGTAGGAGAAAAAGGAGAAATAAATAAACAAACAAACTAAGTACTTGAACATACGTCAAAATACTCGTTGAAAAGAAAAAAATCCAGAGACAAGAACCCTAACACTAAAGCACTCAATACAATAGTAGAGCAAACAAATAAGAATAAATCTAACTTAGAACCAACAGACCTACCTAACTTAGAGCCGACTTGCGCTGACGATCCGTTAGATGAAAACTAGGTAGGTCCGTTGGCTCTAAGTTAGATTTATTCTTATATATATATATATATATATATATATAAAATAAGTTACTTATTTTTTTGATCATAAATAAATTAGACCAAAATACATTTGTGTTAAAAAGTATTCAGTACATTTATATTGTAGAACTTTTGAATGTTTTTCATTTGGAAATTAGTTATTTCTGCCACGTAGGTTTCAACCTTTGGGTATCGTCAGGCGATTTGCAGTTACTGACTTTTTCGTTTTTTAAACGCTCGAAAAGGAATTTTTCTTTACGAACGCGCGACTGGAATTTTTAAACAACCGAAAAGTTTTCAACATTAGAGGGAAGAAATATTTAAGTGTTTTAGAACACTTTAATCCATGTTTGTATGATCCTAGTAAGTATTTATGGGTATGATTACTTTTGGAAATAATTTATCATCTTTCATTTAGTAATTCTCTTCTTTCTGAAAACAGCATAAGAGGTAATTTTCTATTGAAAACAGTATAAGAGGTAATTTTTCTTGTTTTCTATTGTTCTGAATTAATAAACTGATCCCCCACTAATTATACATAATATAATAATGTAATATAATCTATCTCTTCTCCCTACAGCTACTACAGGATACTCTTCTGCCCAGTCAGTCATGTCTCTTTCGTGACATGATCGCCCAAAGCGTGTATCACGTATGGCACTTAACTTACTGACTGATGCTGTATCAACCATTAAGAAAATTGGGTTACTGTGTCAAGCCAGAATTTTTTCTCATCAAAATCCACCTTGTACATTTATAAATCTATTATTCGTCCTTACATTGAATAATGTTGCCATATCTGGTCGTGTGCACCTGCTATTCACATCCGGGTTCTCGATAAAATCAGAGGAAAGCTGGGCAATGTAATTTTTTTTACCCTGGCATCTCAACTTCAGTCCCTTTCACTTTGACGTGTCGTGGCTTCCCTTTCTCTTTTTTACAAATATTTTCATGGCAACTACTCTAATAAGTTTTTTTGTTCTGGTACCCCGACCACATGAATTTAAGCCTGCATAAACTGATCAAAGTATTAAGAAACGGAAAGGGTTCACTGGAAACAAAAAAGAGAGTTCTGGATTCCTATGTGATGTTTCTCTTTCAACATATCAGTGAATGCTGAACAATATCATCAAAGATGAAGGAAAAACTTGAAGTGACTAAAATGTGGTTTTACAGAAGGATACCGCGAATATCATGGATCGAGCATGTGAGCAATGCTGAGGTTTTGGAAATGATGGAAACGAAAAGGATATTAATATTGAACGTCAGGAACAGACAGCTGAAGTTCTTGGGACATGTGACGAAGAAGGAAGCCTTGAGAATCAGATACTCACAGGTCAGATAGAGGGAAAGAGAGACAGAGGAAAGCAGCGGATAACATATTTGAAGAGTCTGAGCAAGTGAATGGCCGAGCGGGGTTTGGGTGGGGTAACAGGTGGAAGCCTGCTAAGAGCTACTAGGGGTAGGGAGATTGCACATAGAAGAAAAAGATGAAGACTGGAATGGTATCCAGATTCGACATGTTTACTGTTTAAATAGTTCAATGCAACCGCTATAGTTTTTTTTTTTTTTGCACTGTACAGTTATGCAACAAACATTTCAGTTTACTTGCTTCCCAAATTTCTAAAATATCAAAAAATTTAAATACAATGTAACATCTTCTGCCTTCTTCAGAGAACCAAAGGCGAACTGGTATGACGAAGGAAGCGTTCCAAAAGTTGAGTAAAGTATTAAAAAACAGGACAATTGTGCTAGAAACAAAGAAGAGAGTATTGGATTGCAATGTGATGTCAGTTCTTCAATATGGCAGTGAATGTTGGACAACATCATCAAAGATGAAGGAAAAACTTGAAACAACCGAAATGTAGTTCTACAGAAGCATACTGGATTTAAAGTGGGGGATCAATTCCATATTACAATCAATATACAAATTGACCCCTCACTTTCTATACATCTATATTCCTGAGATCCAAAAGCACAAGGATATATTCCAGGAGCTGAGTAATGTATTAAGAAACAGGACAATTTCACTAGAAACAAAGAGCAGAGTACAGGATTGGTATGTGAAGTCGGTTCTTCAATATGGCAGTGACTGTTGGACAATAGCTTCGAAGATGAAGGAAAGACTTGAAACAACCGAAATGTGGTTCTACAGAAGGATGCTGCGAATATCATGGATCGAGCATGTGAGCAATGATGAGCTCTTAGAAATGATGGAAACGAAAAGGAAATTAATACTGAGCGTCAGGAAGAGATAGCTAATGAGGAAGGAGGGCATGGAGAACCTGATACTAACAGGCCAGGTGATAACGGATAACATATTTGAAGGACCTAATCAGGTGGATGATGGAACGAGAGTTGCATATTGTAATTGGAGAAGGCGTGCTAAGAGCCACCAGGGATAGGGAGACGTGGAAAGCCATGATCGCCTACGTCCTGAAGGGACAGGGCACATAGAAGAAGATATATGCCAACAGTTTATAAGAAATTATATGTATATAAAGTGGGGGATCAAATCTATTATATAATCAATATATAAACTGATCACTAATTTTGTGGCCATGCTAGTTTCTATACATTTATATTCTAGATTTATGGGCTTGAGCTAGAGGATGTCAGGGCGGGGTTTGGGTGTTGTAAAAAGAGAAGGCGTGCTAAGAGCCACCAGGGATAGGGAGACGTGGAAAGCTATGATCGCCTGCGTCCTGAAGTGACAGGGCACATAGAAGAAGAAGACCCCCTGCGCACTACTGGTGGGGCGGTCTCCCTTTGCTTGGGGTGATATGATTAAATAAAAATAAAAAAATTAAAAGGGCTTGGCATTCACAGCCATCTCCACTGCGACCGCCGCCAGAGAGGAGAACAGAAATAAGAAGAGGATTATCGGATGCTAACGAAGATGATCAATATATGTACGCAAAGTTTATGTTAACATAACAAACTTGAAAGTTTCGATATTCAAAATCTTTTTGACTATATATAGTCCACTTCTTTCTCAATCGTGCTACGACAGCAGCTTAAAAAATTATCTGTTCTTCATTAATTCAAAACATTTTAACAATAGAAGCATACTGGAATCAACTTTAATTTATCGAGAAATCAACTCTAGTTCATAATATCTTTTCTATACCTTCTCACTGGTGATATTCCATACAGAAGGATGATGAGGATATCAGATACCAAACATGGAAGCAACGAAGAAGTTTAAGGGAGAATGGAAACGAAAAAGAAACTTTTACTTAACATCAGGAGATGAGACAGTTGAGATTTTTTGGATACGTAATGAGGAAAGAGGGATTAGAGAATCTGATACTCACAGGGCGGATAGAAGGAAATAGAAGCAGGGGAAAAACAGTCAGTGACATATTTGATAGGCAGAGCAGAGTTTGGGAGGTATAAGACAAAATGTGTTAATAGCTACAAGGAACAGGGAGATGTGGATGGACATGATCGCCTACTTATTGAAAGTTTGTTTCGAGGTTTAACGACCTATCAATCCTTATAGGATCATTTAAGGTCATAGCAAATGATTTTGTGTAAGGTTATTTTATTACAACATTTTTCTTTTCGAGTATCAAGATTCAATGGGATTTGTTTTTAAGAGCAGGTTCCCCAAGTCCTACCCTTGTTATTTAACCCATAACTGGAGGAAAGGGACGGATTAATACCTTTCCCAAGGGTACCAGTGCTTAAGTGAATGCAGGGTATTCAACAGAAATTTGAACTCCGTTCACCGATTTCTCTTTCTGAGCCGATATCCACTGCACCACAGCGCACATCCGTCACTATACGCTTACAGCACATGGCATTCCCAAGCGGTCACCCATCTAAGTAATGACCAGGCTCAACGTTGCTTAACTTCGGTGACTGAGAGAGAACCGGTGTAGTCAACGTGATAGGCCGTAAGCCACTTATTGAAAGGACACATCACATAAAAAAAGAAGGCAAGCAGTTGCTACACAGAATTTTTTTGGCAACTTACTTTTGACATGTGAGATTTCGCGAAAACCATTCTTTCAACCAATTACCGGAATTGGGAAATCTGAAAAAATGCACATAGTAAAATTTCCATTAATTCTTTTGTAATTTAAGAAAAATATATTCTGTAAAATATTGAAATTCCTTTTGTATCTGGAAATTAGAATTATTTTTTTCTTAATTTTTCATTGTTAAGAGCAATTCATTTAAAATTAAATTGAAATAATCGTGCGGAGAATTAGATGAATTAGTTTTCATTTAATCAAAATGTGCCCTCAAGTTTAAGCTTTTCAGCCCAACCTCTTTCATTTGTCGTCTATTTGGTTGGTGAGATGGATGAATATTTGCTCAGGGGTTTTAGCGGCCTATCTTGAAGTTGAATTAAACATTACGACGTACAGTGTAGCCATTAAGAATGCCTTATGAGAGAAAGATATTTTAATAGTATGATAATTACAAATATAAAGAACTGGAAAAATTTAACAGTTTTACCATTTTAATATTCTGAGGAATCTCAATTTTTAAGTTAATGTTTGAATAAGCTCATGGCAAATTCTACGACAATAAAATATCCGTAGGAATTATCCTAACGAATCGTTAAATATTTCACAAGTTTAACAAAATATTGAAAAAACAGTCATATGAATGCTGGTGGTGGAGCGAAATCAATTGTAACCGAGTAGCGAGTTCGATAATCACTGCGCTCTATACCTTCTGCCTTGTACCACGCCGAAGATTTTCCTAGAAAATCACCATATAAATGCTGATGGTTATTTTACAAAAGTAAGGAGGTTCAAATGAAAAGATTTAAATTTAGTTTAGTTTGTTTAACAGCATATCAATCCCTTAGGGTCATTTAATACCGAAGCATTAGTTCCTTCAAAAACGTATTTTTGTTAGTAACATTTTTCCATTATTATTATTATAATAATTATTATCAAAAACTTATTTTTGTTGGTAACATTTTTCCTTCAAAAGCTTATTTTTGTTGGTAACATTTTTCCTTCAAAAACTTATTTTTGTTGGTAACATTTTCCCTTCAAAAAAACGTATTTTTGTTGGTAACATTTTTCCTTCAAAAACGTATTTTTGTTGGTAACATTTTTTCTTCAAAAACGTATTTTTGTTGGTCACATTTTTCCTTCAAAAACTTATTTTTGTTGGTAACATTTTTCCTTCAAAAACTTATTTTTGTTGGTAACATTTTTCCTTCAAAAACTTATTTTTGTTGGTAACATTTTCCCTTCAAAAACGTTTGTTGGTCATTTTTATTTCAAAAATGTTTTCTTGGTAATATTTTTCATTCACAAAAGTTTTGTTTGGTAATACTTTTCTTTCAAAAATTTATATAAATATATATTTCATAAAAGTCTATTTTTATACTTTCATAGTGTTTTGACCTCTGCTTGAGGGTTAACGATTTTTCCATTCTGAGACCCTAACAGGTGCTACCACCCCGGATCAGGGTGGACCTTTGAACAACAGCAATTAAGAGGTGGTCACATGTTCCTCACAACCTTCCAATCAAAGGCCTTGCTTCCGGATGCAGTTTACCATCATACCCAGGACCTGAAAAGATTTAAAAACGACAACTTTTTCTATTTCACGGAAACAAACGTTAAACGCTTCTTTCATTTTCTCTTTCCTTTTCTTTTATTTGTTTTTAAACTGAAACCAAGTAGCGTCTCTTTTATTTTATTTCTGTGTTTTCACGCGGTCTAAACAAAGTAGTTTATTATTTTTGAGGTATTGACAGGGCGTCACGGTCGTGCAAACTAACTAAAGAGCTAACAAAATAAGAAACAAGCAGAGTTATTATGTGACCGTAATGTTTTCCGTTTCTTTATAAAGAAGTATCACACAAAAGCAGCCAGTACAAACATTGGTTAAAATGTATACAATCTTTCTAGTTAACTTGTTAAGAAAAATAGGTTTCTCAAGTCATTTTTTATCGGTTCTTCCAATAGTGATGGGAGCTTCTTTCTTAATTTGTTGTATAAAGTAGCGCGCAACGTCAAGTTCTTCATTATATCATGTTTTTCCTTGCAAGTTTTATTTGCTATTCATTTTAGCTGTTGCTACTATTGAGAGTCTTCACATAATGGTGGATGTGTGAGTGATACAATGGATACCTCGGAATAAGAAATCGGAGAGCCGTGCAAATTCCAGCAGGCTTCACTGCATTTACTAGAAGGCGAATAACCAGAGGCAAAGGATGAATGCATCTTTTCTTTTGGCTATGGGTTAAATAGTAGGTTATGAAATTAAGCATCGGCATTCTCAAAAATTGTTCGTGCAATATTTAGTCAGAAAAAAGGAATTATTCTTAAAATTAGCATAGTTTACATTGTTTACATTGCTCGGGGTATTGTCCTCATCTTTATTGCCATGTTTACGACGTTTCGGCCGTTGTACGATCCAGCCTTCGTCAGGTGTTAGGAATTTCAAACTGAACCGTTTGTTTCGATCACTTGGTTATAGCATTCTCATTCCATCTGCGGTGCCACTTTCAGATGCCATGTAGTTACCTCTCTGCGTTATATGTTCACTACTGCTGTGGCCAGGTATTGAACTCACAACTCTTTTGGTCAAGTTTCTGTAGTTAACTGAGGTATCTCCCCAAGGAAGAAAACTACATGACATCCGAAAGTGCCTTCACACATAGAATGAGAATATCCCAGTGACCGAAATAAAATGTTCGGTTCGAAATACTTGGCACCTGAATAACGCCGGAGCGTACAACGGCCGAAACGTCGTAAACGTGTCAATAAAGATGAGGACAACAATACGTACCATATAATACTACCTCCTCTCAGAGTGTTTATAAACAAAAAAAAAATCTGTCTATGACATCAATCTCAAATTATTTGGTTTCTGTTATTTGGTACATTTATTTGTTTAAGATTGTCTAGCGTCTGTGCTCGTGGTTCGAATAAGTTTTGTTCTCGATAAAACTTACTTCACCCGATAAATGTCCCAAAAAACTTTTAAATAGAGGGTTACAGTTAAAATCATAATGATAAATGAGGTGTGATATAAATAAAAGTAGTGTCGGAAAAAAATGAAAATTTTAGTATATACATTATTTTTTTACATATATTTATTTTTATAATTCTAATTGAAAATTACATTTAAAAAAATATTTTTTGCAAACGACAATAGAGTTTGTCAAAAATCCGATAATATTAATGCAGAAAATGCATGCGATATCTAAGGTTCAGATAGGGTTCAGTGAGTCAGTTAAGTGCCATACGTGATACACGCTTGGGCGATCATGTCTCGAAAGAGACATGACTGACTGGGCAGAAGATTATCCTGCAGTAGGTTGCCATTGCTTTCTGCGGTAGACTGGTTGCCGACCAAAGCTATAGAACCCAATCTGTCCTGTTATTTAACCCATAACTGGAAGGAATAGACGGATTAATACCTTTCCCAAAGGCATTTGGGCGTAAGTGAAAAAAATGAATTCCACTGGAATTCGAACTCGGCTCCCCGGTTTCTCGTTCCGAGCCGATATCCACTGTACCACAACGCACATAAAGACCTAATCCGATAATATTCATGCAGAAAATGCATGCAATATCTAAACTATATAACGTAGGTTTATTTTGTGATGTTATCGAGCTGAATTTTTATTAATCAGCCTCAGGAAATATTTTGCTGGACGTAGACTTCCCAGATCTTTCTGCTTGTTGTTCATGAGGAGGACTTAACCATTGTGTCATCACGCTCCCTCGCATTGTCTTTAAAATTCAAATGCAAAAAATTAGAATTATTTCTTACAAACCACAATAGGGTTCAGTAAAATGATGAGAATCCGATAATATTCATGCAGAAAATGCATGCAATATCTAAACTATATAACGTAGGTTTATTTTTTATGTTATCGAGGGAAATTTTTATTAATCAGCCTCAGGAATTTTTTAGCTGGACGTAGCTTTCCCCAGAATTTTCTGTCTGTTGTTTATGAGGAGGACCTACACATTATGTCCCCACGCCTGCTCGCAATACCTTGGTTTAAATCACATCATATTCCTAAGCAGTCTCCCACCTCGGCAATGCTCAGGCTGAAAGATGATTACCTGCAGGGATCGATGTCACCACGCTTCCTCGCAATGCCTTGGCTTACAGCACATCGTAGTCCTAAGCAGTCCCCCACCTCGGCAGTGACCAGGCTGAAAGATGATTAACTGCAGTGATCGATGTCACTCCGCTCCTTGCAATACCTTGGCTTACATCACATCGTAGGGATGTCTGTTCTTCTCTATAATTCAATGAATATTAATATATTGTATTATCTAAACATGCTGTGCATTTACAATATAATTCTAAAATCGTTTCTTTCCGCGAAAATGAATTCGAAAACAAACAACATTTATTCGGAGTAGCCATTTGCTATGAGAATCAAAATGGTGGCTGCTTATAAATCACTTAGACGTTATCTCTCCAGTTTTGATGTTCTAGTTAACCATTGCTCAATTTGGATATATGAGTCAAGATTATTTTGATATCATAAAAGTCTGTTAAAACAAGAAATTTAATTATTTTTTAAATACGAGACGAAATACGCTGACTTAATGTTCATAAACCCCAGACATAAAACAGATATTAGATTTTTTTTCTTCGGAGAATCAGTTCATTTTATGTGTGTTCTGCGCCGTTATCTATGAAAATGGCGGAGTTTTATGGTGTTCAATACTTTCATACTTCAGTATAAATGTCGATCGAGGAAATAAAGTTCTTTTTATTTTTTACTTTCTTGTTTTGGTTTTTGCTTTCAATGAATTAAATCTTTTATAAATTCAGGCACCTGTGCCTGTAAGGTTTTTGCATTAATTATAACTGTCGTAAACAAACAATGAGGTTTGACGTTAGAGATTGAATGTCTATAAAATAATATGTTCATTTGGAACTGAAAGAACGGTTATCGTGTAACCATAGACGACTACTTCTAGTAGCGATAGTAGTTCCTTCTTCAATTTGTTTGTAAAGTAGTGCGCAACATCAACTTCTCTGTTATATCATACTAGCAGTATAGCCCGGCGTTGCTCGGGTGTAATGAAAGCTTTAAAACTAATCCATGGTCCTGGAGCTCAGACTCTTTGGAAGTTGGCACGAAAGAAAAAAAAATAGCAAAAAAGCAATAATTGTATCCAGTTAAAGCGAAACCTTAGTCTGAAAGAAAAATGAATGGATGTAAGTAAAATTTTGATTTCCTGGTATCGATATCAAATTTTCTGCGCTATTGTAAGAACTGCAACCTTGAAACTTCTGAATATCATTTCTTATGTCTTTGTCTATGAGTGTATCAAATTTGATTAAAATCGGACCACTCCTTCTATAAACCGATTTATTCGATTATCGATTTTCGATATTTATCGGGGGTACCTCGACAAAAAAACTTAGCTAAGAACACTCGCAGACGCTTATAGTACAACTGTGTAAACTTTCAAGAAAATTGGTTCAGCCGTTTCAGAGTCTATTTCGTGTCACGGTGTTTTTGTTAAGACCTAATTTTAATAAAAAGTACTTTAATAGGAACATTATATTAATTTCAACCAACATTATCACTGGCGGCTTGGTCAATGAATGCCAATATTTTTCATATAAAGAAACAAAATATCACCAGATAATATATATATATAACCATTGTTTGATCTCATTTCTAAGAATCGTACAAGAAAAACGCAATTTTCTTTACGCCTTCTGACTTCTCGGGACGGGATCTTGTTTGATCCGGTCTCTTTTGTTTGCTAGGTACATGTAAAGGGAAAAGAACAAATCAAATTGGTCATTCGGTGTTTGAATTAGATTGTTTTGGCTTGCAACACCCGCAGGACTGTGGCTAAACATACGTCGACATATCGCAAATGAATTTCAACTCGTTCGAAACTATATGTAGTGTCCTGTTATGGAAAATACATTTTACGCTAAAGATGCTGTTTGAATCATACATATGAATCAGTAAATCGCAAAAGGACATGAATCTATCTATAGATCTATCGATCCATCTTTTTCATATATATTTCAATGTATTTCTCATATCTATCTATCTATCTATCTATCTATCTATCTATCTATCTATCTATCTACTCTGTTTCATCTATCTATCTATCTATCTATCTATCTATTTCACTCTGTTTCTATCTATCTATCTATCTATCTATCTATTTCACTCTGTTTCTATCTATCTATCTATCTATCTATCTATTTCACTCTGTTTCTATCTATCTATCTATCTATCTATCTATCTATCTATCTATTTCACTCTGTTTCTCTCTATCTATCTATCTATCTATCTATTTCACTTTTCTGTTTCTATCTATCTATCTATCTATCTATCTATCTATCTATCTATCTATTTCATCTGTTTCTTTTCTATCTATCTATCTATCTATCTATCTATATCTATCTATCTATCTATTTCATCTGTTTCTATCTATCTATCTATCTATCTATCTATCTATCTTTACTCTTTTCTATCTATCTATCTATCTATCTATCTATCTATTTCACTCTGTTTCTATCTATCTATCTATCTATCTATCTATCTATTTCACTCTGTTTCTATCTATCTATCTATCTATCTAACTATCTATCTATTTCACTCTGTTTCTATCTATCTATCTATCTATCTCTCTATCTATCTATCTATCTATTTCATTTCTGTCTATCTATCTATCTATCTATCTATCTATCTATCTATCTATCTATCACTTTCTATCTGTCTATCTATCTATCTATCTATCTATCTATCTATCTATCTGTTTGCTTTAAGGTTGTCCATATTTCTCTATCTATACAATTATTTCTGCCTATTTCTATCTATCTATCCATCTTCAAATATTCATTATCTATCTATCTATCTATCTATCTATCTATCTATCTATCTATCTGTTTGCTTTAAGGTTGTCCATATCTCTCTATCTATATAATTATTTCTGCCTATTTCTATTTATCTATCCATCTTCAAATATTCATTATCTATCTATCTATCTATCTATCTATCTATCTATCTATCTATCTATCTATCTATCTATGGAACATTCCCATCTATCTATCTATCTATCTATCTATCTATCTATCTATCTGGCAACAATTCATCCCTATCTATCTATCTATCTATCTATCTATCTATCTATCTATCTATCTATCTCAATCTGTTTCTATCTATTTATCTATCTATCTGGTTTGCTAGTTTTATAATCATAATTTTCGCATCAATATCAATCTATTCTTATTTTGCTAAATCTGTTCTTACCTGCTTCCTCTTCCAATTCATTGATCTGGCGCTGCAGAATCAGAAACAGAAGTAGATAACTGAAAATAATCATTTGGGGACCTTAACAATAATGCATAACACATAAAACTTGAAGATAAAAAAAATGACATCATGATAAAAAACAATTAGAGAAAATCACATTTAATGATAGAATCAACGTTAACTGTATTAGGTTGTGATAGAGATATTTTCAGACAATATTCAAAGTCTTAAATATTTACAAAAGAACTTTAGTCAGTCAACTGCCATACCTGAAACAAGCTTAGGCGATCATGTCTCGAAAGAGACATGACTGACTGGGCAGGAGATTATCCCACAGTATATTGCCATTACTTTCTGCGGTAGACTGGTTGCCAGCCAAGGCTATAGAACCCAATAGATCCTGCCATTTACCTCATAGCTGGAGGCAGAAAAGATTACATTACGTTATTATATTAAGTATAATTAGTAGGGGTTCAGTTTATTTCTTCATAACAATAGAAAACAGATCCCCCAATTTATGCCCAGTAGATATTTTATTTAAGTTTCCAACTATTATATTCAGTCAGTGCCATACGTGATACACGCTTTGAGCGATCACGTCTCGAAAAACCTATGACTGACTAGTCAGAAAATTATCCCGCAGTAGGTTGCCATTGCATTCTGCGGTAGACTGGTTGCCAGTCAAGGCTATAGAACCCAATCTGTCCCATTTTGTAACCCATAACTGGAGGGCAGAGACGGATTAATGCAAAGAATTCAACTTCAAATTCGTACTCGGCTCCCCGATTTGTAATTCCGAGTCGATATCCACTGCACCACAACGCACCAAGATTTTCAAATGGATACAATGAGTAGCAGCCAACCCATTCAGAAATGTCTAAACCAATGGGACCTAATGAAGATGGCGTGTTTCATAAGTGCAGCGGATGAAGTGAGGCGCAATGTTTGAAAGATAATCAAATATTTAGCAAGAAGTTTTCAATATTTTTTGCTCGAAATAAATCTGATTTAAAAATTAAAAATTATATTATAGACTACTTTTAAGTGCATGCATGATTCTCAGTACAAATAATTATAAATAGTTATTGACCGATTTAAATATTTTGATATTTTTTGCATTCTATCAAGTAGAGTAAATAGTGGCCACACGTTAGAGGAGAGAGTTATCAATGACTAGCAGTATAGCTGGGCGTTGCTCGGGTGTAATGGAAGCTTTAAAACTAATCCATGGTCCTGGAGCTCAGACACTTTGGACGTTGGCACGAAAGACTAAAAAGCAATAGTTGTTTCCAGTTAAAGCGAAACCGTAGACTGAAAGGAAAATGAATGGATGTAAGTCAAATTTTGAAGTTTGGTGAGAATCAGATAAAAATAAACATATATATATATATATATATATATATATATATATATATACTAGCAGTATAGCCCGGCGTTGCTCGGGTGTAATGAAACCTTTAAAACTAATCCATGGTCCTGGAGCTCAGACTCTTTGGACGTTGGCACGAAAGACTAAAAAGCAATAGTTGTTTCCAGTTAAAGCGAAACCGTAGACTGAAAGAAAAATGACTGGATGTAAGTCAAATATTGATTTCCTGGTATCAATATCAAATAAGTTATTTTGTCGTAAACTGAATTTTGAAGGCTAAATAAGTCCTTTGAGTAAATGGCTGAGACTAAGAACTACAATTATACCTACTTAGAGCGAAACCCGAAGCAAAAACTAAAAGAAAACGGCTGAAAAAAATACAGACATACAGCCAGATAAACAGACACACACACAAACATCTTGCCTTTTATATTTATATCTTATTGATTTTCTGCAATATTGTAAGAACTGCAACTATGAAACTTCTGAATATCGTTTCTATGTCTTTGTCTATGAGTGTATGAAATTAGATTAAAATCGGACCACTCCTTCTTTAACCCGATTTTTTCGATTATCGATTTTCAATATGTATCGGGGGTACCTCGACACAAAACCTAGATAAGAAGACTCGCAGACGCTTATAGTACAACTGTGTGAATTTTCAAGAAAATCGGTTCCGCCGTTTCAGAGTCTATAGGTAACGGACACACACACACACACACACACACACACACACACACACACACCCAAATTCATCAAACGAGAAAGGATGAAATTTTAGCGTGTTAACTATGTGCAATGTATGCACATGTCAGCCACCGAGAGAACTCAATTCATTACTGAAGAGTAATATATATATATATATATATATCTATATATATATATATCTGTGTGTGTGTGTGTGCGTGTGTGTGTGTGTGCAGGTTTTATTAAAAATGACAAATGTTATCATTAAGATTTAATATAATTTTTCATGTGTTTTTTTTTTCTTTTCATATTATATAAGAATTGTCTAAATGTTTTGTATTTTGGAACGCTTTCGGCTGTATTTTTAGCCATTATCAATAATGAATTTTGTTTTACTTGTAAATAAATATGCGTAAAGTATAGGTGTCTAGAGTCATGTGTATGTTAGGTTGAGAACATCACCAGCTTACAACAATAAATCCAAAAATTATAAAAGTCTCTCTGGAGGGGAAAAGTGGAACAATCTCCTTTCCGGGCCAAGAGAAATTATAAAATAAAAGATCAAAACCTATCTCCAAATTAGACGCGAAAATAATTTTTTTGTACGTTACTTAAACAACAGAAATTAAAACGAATACCTTGTAAAGTACAATCATTAAAATACAGATATATGACTATCTACAAAATGTAAATATATGACTATATACAATAAGAGATAATATATATAAGACAAATCCAACACTTTAAACTAAGCAAATAAATTAACCAGTTTCCAAAAAACAAAAATTAAATAAACAACGATTTTAAATTAAAAAAAATACACAAAATACGCAAATAATAACAATATTTACATTATTAGAACTATTGCTCTCATCTATACTGTCATGCTTACGACGTTTCCGGCCTTCCTCAGATACTAAGGATTTCGAAAGGAACCCTTTATTACGATCACTGGGGTATATCATTTTCGTTCTATGTGCGATGCTACTTCTGTTTTTTTAACTTAACACTTCTAAGTTATTTGTTCACCACTGCTGTGGCGTGTATTGAAGTCAAAACTCTTTGGGCCGAGTCAAACAATCAAGATCTGAGCCATATGTCCCTGAGAATGATATACCCCAGTGATTATAATAAAGGATTCGGTTCGAAATTCCCAGCAACTGAAGAAAGCCACAGCGTGCATCGGCTCAAACATTGTAAACATGGCAGTAAAGATGAGGACAATAATCCAAACAATGCAAATAGTTTAAATACTACATCATCTCAGATGTATGGATAATAATATTAAACAAATTAACAAACAACTGATACACATATAAACCCAAGTAAAATTAATTAATATTAACCAATAAGAAATTCTTCTTCTTCTTCTTCTTCTTCTTCTTCTTCTTCTTCTTCTTCTATGTGCCTTGTCCCTTCAGGAAGTAGGCGATCATGGCTTTCGACGTTTCCCTATCCCTGGTGGCTCTGAGCATGCTCTTCTGTTACACCAAGCAATCCTCAATCCGTCATCCACCTGATTAGGTCGTTCAAATATGTTATCCGTTGGTTTTCCCCTGTCTTTTTTCCCTCTATCTGGCTTGTTAGTATCAGATTCTCTAAGCCCACCTTCCTCATTGCATGTCCCAGGAACTTCAGCTGCAGTCCTCTTTGAGGAAGGACAAACAAATAATTAAGTAATCAATAATAGATAATGAGTAAAATTTTATGAAACACTGTAAAACAAATGGAAATAATCACATTCGGATCCACAATTAACTCTTCCAGATATTTACTAAAACCTTGCAAACTATTATGTACCATTGAGCATTATATCAGTTAGTTAAGTGCCATACGTGATACAGACATTACGGACTGGGCATAAGATTTTTCCGAAGTAGGTAGCCATTACTTTTTATGGTAGATTGATTGCCAACCAACGTTATAGAACCCAATCGGTCCTGATATTTAACCCATAGCTGGAATGAGAAGAGACGGATTAATACTTTTGATTAACACTTTTTAAAAGGATAATTGCGCATAAGTGAATGCAACGAGTTCGACTGGAATTCGAACTCGGCTCTCCGATTTCTTCTTCCGAGCTGATATGCACTGCACCACAACGCACATCAATATGTATATTTAAGCCAACGTATCAGTATATAGTGGAGCTAAATAAAACACGTGATCTGAAGTAGCGGATGTGCATTGTGGTGCAGTGTATATCGGCTCGGAACGAGAAATCGGAGAGCCGAGTTCGAATTCCAGTTGAATTCATTGCATTCACTTACTCGGAAATATCCTTTGGAAAGGTTTTAGTCCGTCTCTTCTTTCTAGTTATGGGTTAAATAATAAGACAGATTGGGTTCTATAGCCTTGGCTGGCAACCAGTCTACCGCAGAAAGCAATGGCAACCTACTGCGGGATAATCTTCTGCCCAGTCAGTCACGACTTTTTCTAGACACTATCGCCCAATCGTGTTTCACGTATTGCACTTAACTGAGTGGTCTGAAGTAAGCCTTCAGACATGAAACAGATTGTCGCCACTTGGTGTTGATTTGAGTGTCCATGTCTGTGTGTGTGTGTGTGTGTGTGTGAAATGGGATGAAATATAGATCAAATATAAATTTAAATACGACACAGACGGACAAATGAATATACAATTTCAGATTCAGATTGACAAGAAAGATGTCGCTGAGGTCTACTTAATTCATAGGTTCCCAAACTTTTCCTGCGATTACCCCAAAATACAATTACACAATTATCCATTACCCCAATGAACAAATACACGTAATATATGAAACTATATGAGTGACAACAATTACCAAAATTTCACTATGATCATAGTTCTATGATCTGGTGTCTAAAACGTGGAGAAATTTTGATTCTTTTCAACAAGGCTTGAAAGAAAGATATTTAAGAAAGATTTGGGTAGGGGGAATTCTTCCTTGAAATGCAGTCTGGTGAATAATTTGACACAGTGTGAAATTAAAAGCTGATTGCCTCTTCCAAAATCAAACATCCATTACCCCCCAAATATGGGCTCATTACCCCACTGGGGTAATTTACTCTTGGGTTGGAAACCATTGGTCTAACCTGATGAAACATAAACACAAAAATTAAAAATAGAAGAATTTTCTTTGTTTCCTCCATATTTTTATTCTCTGATGAAGATTTAATAAAATCGAAGCATGTTAGATTTATAAACGTTTCCCATATAGTTCCTAATCCTATCAGATAGACATGTGTGTGTATGTTTGTGTGTTTGTAAAAACTTACGTGATAATGTTAGAAATATGCTGTTTTATGATGAAATGATTGTGAACTGCTCATTCGATTTCCACTTCTTGCTGGATCAATGGTTCTTGACGAAAACCAGAACTTCTGCTCTCTCACATAAAACAGAACATTATTTCCAGAACAGCAGACTTTTTTTTCTTTATTAACTTGACTGGAAATACTTCATAATTTACGGTTCCTATCTCTTTTGAGACCAATAAGTAGAGATTTATCAGAACAGATGATTACATTTGACAGCTGCCCTGCTGAATGAACTGGGGTTAGGGCCAGAAATACCGTATATACGTCAGTATGTGCGTGTTTCGTTCTCTGCATAAGTACAATGGATCAATTACAGATTGTATTCTAATATTTTAAAATATAAATCCAATTTTATACATGAAGGAATCAGATATTGTTGCTGTTTGTGTTCATTAGAATTCTTTCTAGGGAAAAATTTTGAGATGGATAATATTTTTTAACTTGAGTCATAAGTAATTCTTTTTTTTACGAAATAATTGCAATGACGAATGCATCATCCTATAGGAAGAAACAAGAGGATATTAACGTGTTGTAAATATTGTACGGGCTGCAGCAGCTTGCAGGGTGGAATTAAGTAAAACGCTTATTTATATTCCCAAGACAAAAGCTCATACGACAAGAATAAAACAGACAGAAATATGTTGGGATTTGATAGATCGCTCTCAAACAGCCCGCCGTATTAACCTGCCGTTGATCTCTTTTTACCTTTCTGCCATTTTTATCAGCAGTTGCAAAAAAAAGTCTTTATTCTTTTTTGATCATTGCATTACGCTTCGATTCAAAATACTTTCTCTGATGAAAAACAAATTCAAGAGATAGCTAGAAGTATTTGCCCAGTAAAAATGGCGGATGTTTTAGTGAAAAAGGTAACGAATATCTGCTTGATAAGAGGGAAGAAACGACATGGTAAAATGATAATGAAAAAAGTAGTTAAATATAAACGCAAATTACTAATGGCTCAATGTAATAGAATTATTTAATGTTAAGAAAGTAATACATATTTTTTTTTTTAATCATTTCACCCCGAGCAAGGCAGAAACGCCACTGATGTGCAGGGGGTTACATAAATGTAGAAAGATTAATTAGAAAAGAGTGAGGAGTACAAGCTAGTTAGAAAGGAACAATAGAAAGCTGAGAAAGCAGGTGCAATGACAGATACATGGGCGGAGAGAAAGTGAAGATTATACAGGGGAGGGGAGAGAGCTAGAGTCCAGTGGTTAGTAGGTGAGTATTAACTTTGCTTTTAAATTTCTGGAGGTCGTAGCCGTCAGGAAAGCAAGAATACGGGAGTGAGTTCCACAGGCGGGAAGTGCGAGAGAGGAAGCATATATATATATATATATATATATATATATATATATATGTGTGTGTGTGTGTGTGTGTGTGTGTGTGTATATACGTGTGTGTGTGTGTGTGTGTGTGTGTGTGTGTGTTAATAAATGTACATATTGTCCTATGTATGTTGCACGACTCGGAGTTTCATCCCTTATGCAATCATCATTGAAATATGCAGCTAATGATTGCATAACGCATGAAACACCGAGTCGTGACACAGACGTAGACTAATATGTATATCTACTAATATATATATATATATATATATATATATATATATATATATATATAATACAGCTCTGTTCATGCATTGAGCATTGTTTTATTAACGCCGGAATAATAATATGATGAAAATGCGATTCATTTTCGTTCTCTTTTTGTGAAACAATCAATTGCTCTTCCATAGATTCAAATCTAAGTGATACGTACTCTATTTAAAAGTTCTTTCGAATATGATTTTGCTAATACTGTCTATGTAGTTTTTGGAAGGGTAAAATAATGTATATAAACAAAATTTAACTGACAACACAAAATACAGATTACTAAACTTACGTATCTTACATAAAGACATAAGAGAAAAAAAATTCCAAAGCCTGAGCGTGACAGGAGTGAAGTCTATATATATATATATATATATATATATATATATATATATATATACATACAACTGTGTTTATTATAATGGTGAAATTTTTTTCACTACTAAACGACATAATTATTGTAAAAAATAAGTTAATAAGGTACTGTTAAATTACAATTACACGGTAATACATTTCATAACTAGTAGCAAAGTTTAATAACTGGTAGTAAAGAGAACGAACTTAGCCGACGCTGCCCCGCTATTGTCACTTAAAACACCTGAGCCGACGCGGCCTTCGTACTGTTCCTCTCCCCATGAACGTGACAGGATATATATATATATATATATATATATATATATATATATATATGATCTCAGAAGAAGATTGAAAGTACTTGGGAACATCGAGAAATGAATAATAAAATCAACTATTAAAGTTTTAGCTCATTTCTTACATATTTCAGTTACAATGCGCGAAATATTATACGTGAGTAAGAACGGATTTTATTAAAAGCCAGCAGACACAATGCTTGCTTGCGCGCGCACACAAACACACACACATACACACACACACAAACACACACACACACACATGTGTGTGTGTGTGTGTGTGTGTGTGGCTATGTCTTGAAGGCTGTCACAATGCGTTGAGTAAAATAAAAGAAGGTAAAGGAACAGACTCGGACAGACACACGCTTCTCTATCATTCTGAAGATGAGATTTTGATTTTGAAATATTAATGTATAATAAATAGGTGATACCCCAAAAACTTTTGACCTTCCTTTATTTTACTCATCGCATTGTGACAGCCTTTAAGACATAACCTTTTACCTATTATACACAATCCTTCAAGCAAATTACAAAACTTTATATATATATATATATATATATATATATATATATATACTAGCCATGATTATTAGACAACACCAGTGTTTTAAAAAATGATGTATTTAATACAATTCATACTATTTTTTCAGTATTTATTGCCAATTGAATAATTGTAAATGAAAATAGAATGGTTCTTTTGTTAATATTGCACAATAACATGTTCATCAAATGAATTTATAAATATTTAACAATTACCTACATTACAGTTTCATCAGAGAAAGAATGAAGAAAATTTAGGGTGATTCGGACGAGTTCTTCTTTGCTTCCTTGCCTTGTAAAATTTTGCAAAGTAATAATAACAAAAGAACCATTCTATTTTCATTTAGAATTATCCACTAAAATAGTATGAAAAAAGCAAAAAGCTTGGTTTGCCTTATAATTATGACCGGTAGAGTATATATATATATATATATATATATATATATATATATATATATATATTTAACGATCTTTAGTATAAAAGAAAAGAATATACAAAAGGAATCCGTGAGTATCTTGAAATATTTTCTTAGAAGTAGATTGGCCGAAGAGGTCCAGTTGACTGGCAGCGCGTTCAATAGAATCGACACTAATGGACTTCTTCTTTTGGAGAGTACTCAAGGACAAATTTTATAATGTGTTGGTCATTTGAAAAATTATATACGAGATATATGTCAAAAAATTGATACACAAAGAGACTTGTGCAACAATGTTTATCCAATCAACAGGGGTAGACCTCAAAGCTGCGTGAATTTTGATGGACAACAGTTTGGCCACCTGAATTTCAGGGCTTTAGTATTATTATACACAATAATATTTAATTGTCAACGTAATAATTTTATTAGCAAATATAATTGTATACGTAATCTCAAAATAAATTTTGTCATTTACAGTTCACCTTCTTTCGAACCACAATGTATACATATTTAATTGTTAACGTAATAATTTTATTAGCAAATATAATTGTATATGTAATCTCAAAATAAGTTTTATCATTTACAGTTCACCTACTTCGAAACACCCTGTAAATATATTTAATTATCAACGTAATAATTATTTTTCGTAAATATAATTGTATATGTAATCTCAAAATAAATTTTATCATTTACCGTTCACCGACTTTCGAACCACCCTGTATATATATTTGATTGTCAACGTAATTATTTTATTAGCAAATATAATTGTATATGTAATCTATATATATAAAAAGCAAACTGTGTCTGTGTGACTGTTCCCTATGCACGCCTACATTTTTTAAGCTACGCCATTGAAACTTTCTAGGAACGCATATGTACAGGGAAGCCAGGTCGACACATAATTTTTTATTTTAAGTTCAGCAATATTTTTCCGTTTAGCACTTTTTGGCCAATGGAGCCGATTGTTTACATTTGCTAAGTAAAACATCTAAGATCTAAGATGGTTGCTAAATGACGTCTCAGAAATCAAATAATACGTGTCAAACGCGACTAAAATAAAATGAGCCTTTATATTTAAATTTGTTTTTTCGACATTTTAAAAATTCATTTGGTCAACAAAAAATGTGAATATTTTCCCCGTAATTTTGAAATAAAAGAAATATTTTTTAAAAAGGGGTTTTTCAAACAAAAACAAAACATGTAAAAACGTCTTTTATTTTTTCAGATTTAATATTCATAGTTCAGAAAATAAAATTAAAAAAATAAGGCTTTTCTTTTTAGCTAAATATTTCATGCAGGAAATCAACTGTCGGTAGTTCGTGTAGCATTAATGTAACTTTTTCCTCTAAAATTAAATGTCTACATTTTTAAATATTCATCGAAAATTTATGAACTGAGAGCGTAATACTTTTTTATATTTCTAAAACAAAAATAAATAATTTTTATTTTTATGTTAAATTCATTTAGTCAACAAAAAATGTAAATACTTTCCCCCGTAATTTTCAAACAAAAACAAACGCAATATTGTTTACAATGTCACACAAAACATCAAATGACATTTACGCAAAACAAAAGAAAATACATTTTTTAAATGGAATTTTTTAACAGTTTTGAAACAACAATTTTTTATATAATTATTTTTTTATATAACCGAGTTTTAAAGGAATTTATCAGTTTAATATTATAAACATTTAACAGCTTCAGCTCTCCTTTCCAACTTCCAATAAATGATTTCCCTCTACTCTTCTCATAGGCATCTTCTCCTACTACGAAAATGTTCTGAGTTGCACGGGCAACGCCGCGATATGATGCTAGATTTAAAATAAATGCTATTATTTACTGTCACCTAATTTTGTACCAGTTTGTATATATATTTAATAGTCAACGTAATAATCGTATTAGTAAATATAACTATAGGTAATCTTCAAAACAAATGTTATAATTTACTGTTTAGCTACTTTTGGGCCACGCTGTATATCAACGTTTTTGAAAAAAATAATGAAATGAATTTTTTTTTAATTCTTCTGTATATTGTATTTTTTGAAATTACATTGAATACTCATCAATTCGTATTCTGAAAGAGTGGGGACATGGTAGACCGTTATACTTTGCGTTTATTTCTACAAATTTATATACATTTTATTTCGCCATCAGCAAAGGTTTATCAGATGATCAGTCTGTGGTTAGTCATCGTTTCACGTTTTAAATATCATTACAGCGAACACAATGCATCGGAAAAAATCATGCCCACGCATCCACGTTTGAAAATGCGTACTCATTTAGATAGATAGATAGATAGATAGATAGATAGATAGATAGATAAGGACTATTTGAAGATAGATAGATAGATAGATAGATAGATAGATAGATAGATAGATAGATAGATAATGACTATTTGAAGATAGATAGATAGATAGATAGATAGATAGATAGATAATGACTATTTGAAGATAGATAGATAGATAGATAGATAGATAGATAGATAGATAGATAGATAGATAGATAGATAATGACTATTTGAAGATAGATAGATAGATAGATAGATAGATAGATAGATAGATAGATAGATAGATAGATAATGACTATTTGAAGATAGATAGATAGATAGATAGATAGATAGATAGATAATGACTATTTGTAGATAGATAGATAGATAGATAGATAGAAAGATAGATAGATAATGACTATTTGAAGATAGATAGATAGATAGATAGATAGATAGATAGATAGATAGATAGATAGATAGATAGATAGATAGAGAAATAATGACTATTTGAAGATAGATAGATAGATAGATAGATAGATAGATAGATAGATAATGACTATTTGTAGATAGATAGATAGATAGATAGATAGATAGATAGATAGATAGAAAGATAATGACTATTTGAAGATAGATAGATAGATAGATAGATAGATAGATAGATAGATAGATAATGACTATTTGAAGATAAGATAGATAGATAGATAGATAGATAGATAGATAGATAGATAGATAGATAGATAGATTGTAAAGAAATGCAGTTGCATGAGTTTCTCTACTAAATCAGGTTTATTTCTTTCGACGTAACTCCCGGAAGGTAAAACTCGTGACAAACAAGTTTCAATCAGACGCATGAATGAGTAGCATCTAATTTGATGTGCGACGACAATTTCCGTCTTTGCTGGTCTAGCAACATAATCGAACCATAACAAAACGAAAATACAGTCATTTAACCGAAATCTCATTAATTAGATCACGGCATTTCACGCGAGATTCCACTCGTTATAAAGACTGAGCCGAACGACCACGAGAAATCAAAACATTGTAAATAAATAACATTTACATCCAAATGTAAGCGACACACTTCTTTTCCTTTTTCTTTCTTGTTTAAGTAAAGCATATATATATATATATAGGGACAAATAAGCAAAATGCAGACGATATAGGAAACCCTGTTAGAACAATACTTGTGTTCATTCTTTGAGCAATTTCATTTGTTAACAAGATATTTATTTCGACATTTATAACGTCGTTTTCACATTCATTTAAACCGTGCGTGTTCCTGGAATTACGTTAATAGAGCCGAACAAAATACAGAAAGCTAACCCGCTTGTACTATGTTTTTTCGGCGTGACTTTTCAGGTTTTTCTCCCCTACTTGGATTTGATGATACGAGAGCAGTGAAGTGACCTTTGTCTTTAGGCGAGAAGAAAGAATTATTCCACGTGATCAGAACTTGTAGGGGTATCAATGCCCAAAGCGAAACCATGAATCATTTGCTGACGTAATGAGTGAACGGATGGATAAAACAATACCGAAAACGCACGCACGTCATATATATCTCTGTGTGTGTGTGTGCGCGCGCACGCGCGTGTGTGTATGTGTGAAGAGAGAAAAAAGAGAGAAAGAGAGATTTCTGGAAGTTGAGTTTGGTAAATCCAGTAACACATTGTTAAAACTACTGATTGGCTATAAAACACTGAAATCAACCTTCCACCGAGCGGCCCTAGCTTAGAGGTAGAATCGCCGACTGATATTAATTCTGTCAGGTTTCAATCCTGCCTACAAATCAGATGCCTAGCAGTAGCGACGAGCTGTAATAGGCGAAACAAGACTGTCTGCGGATGACTATATATATATACAGTCATCCGCAGAAAGTACATATATATATTTATATATATATATATACATGCCAGGGTAGCTACTGTTTTTCAAAGTCAACCATTCTCGGATGACTATATATATATATATATATATATATAAGAGACAATGAATGTCTATTATGTTTAATCATGAGCCGTTCTAAATATTGTATATTGGCTTTAATTTTAGGTGAAAATAAAGACAAAAATTCTTCAACATTTGGATAATTATGTATTAAGTTGGTTCTAAGCTTTCGGCTCACATGAGCCATCTTCAGAGAGGTTACAAGGACGTTAACATTAAGACATCCACCATCAGCGACGATTTTATCTTGTATTGACATAAAACTTTGCTAGGCAACGATAACAGTTACCAAAATGTAGCAAACGCAGTTCGTAAATTTGTAATGTCGTTCTATGAAGATGGTACTAAGAGGCCAGATAGAGGGAGAAAGAGACAGGGGAAAGCAGCGGATAACGTGTTGAGGGACCTTATTAGGTGGATGACGGAACGAGAGTTGCGTGGTGTAAGAAGAGAAATCGTGCTAAGAGTCATAGGGATAGGGAGACGTAAAAAGCCATGATCGCCTACGTCCTTAAAGGACAGGGCACATAGAAAAAGAAGAAAAAGAATATTAACTGTTGAGTCAGTTCGTTAAGGTCATTGGAACGGTGTGAGAAAATCACTCAGCGATAATAAACTTTAAGTTATCAGCTGACAGCTCCCAATTTCTAGCTAAATTTTTGACAGTAAAACGATCACTTTTCCGAAAATCGATAACTAAAATCGATGATTCTTTCGTTTTTATTCATGCATTTTTTGCTGTTGATTTTATGTTTCTTTCTCAAATTTGAAAAGTTTTCTGACTTAAAAAATAAGAAGGGAAAAATCATTTGTTCTATTTTTCAGATAAGTTTTTTTTCTTCTATTAAAATAATTAGTTTTGTTTTTTATAAAATTGCAGGCACTGTATTTATTGAAATAATCATGTCTACAGTAGAAACTTTTGTCGGATTTTCTGTCATTAATATTTTATTTTTATTCGGTGAAAACAATCCCCGAACATTCTTGTCAACTTGACTAACGACTCAAACTGTCTGTTGACATTGTGAATATGTATATATATATATATTTGCTTTTTCGAAATCAGTGGTTTTCAAATATTGCAACGAAAGAAGATAGCCGGTCAGGTGGAATGCTTGAAAGACAGTCAAATATTTAGAAACAGTTTCCAAAAATAATATGACAAAAATAAACATGATTTAAAAATTTTAAATATTATTATTGATGACTTGTGTTTGCACGAAGAAGTTCCAGTCTTATAACCATGGTATTTTTGCATTATGTCAATTATTACGAATATACTAACTAAGAACAGAGGGTTATCAATGATAGTTTTCTGACTTCGAATTCGCTGTTATTTCACATTAACCATCTTTTTTTTCTTTTTTTTTAATCGTATCACCCCGAGCAAGGTGGTAATGCCACTGAGGTGCAGGGGGCTACGTAATAGTGAAAAGATCGGAAAAGAGAAATCCGGGAACCACATCCTAAACAGGGAACAAGGGACAAGCCTCTTAAACTCTTCAATAGACGTGGGTGGAGTGTGAACCGGGCGATAGATAGATCTATCTACTCAAATTGAAAAAAAAAGTGAGAAGATTGAAAAAGAGAAAACCGGAAACCGCATCCTAAACAGGAAACAGGGGATGAGCCTCTTCACCTGTTCAATAGACGTGGGTGGAGTGTGAACCGGGCGATAGTTTAGTCTATCTACTCCAATATTTTCTCTCTGTTTTAAATATAGTTTTCATGATATAAAATAGACGTTGAACACTTTCAATTACTACGTAGGTAAGTAGATGGGTGTTTACCTATTGGTCTTTTTTTTGTCTTTCTTTGTTCGGCATTTTGTATTGTCTAACTTGATAGGTCGTCTGACTTTGTCAATTGAGTTTATATATATATATATAAAATAGATAACCTAAAGAGTCAACAAATCTACCTAGGTTTCACCGAACCGGATCTTCAGGGAAAGTTGGCTCACCATAAATTTTCTTCATTCTTTAATTGATGAAGCTGCAATATAGGTAATTATTAAATATTTATAAATTCATTTAATGCACGTGTTATTCTGCAGTGTTAATAGAACCATTCTATTTTCATTTACAATTATTCACTTGGCGATAAATATTAACAAATAGTATGAAATACATAATTTTTTTTAAAACACTGGAGTGGTCTAACAATTATGGCTTGTACTATATATATATATATATATATATATATATGTGTGTGTGTGTGTGTGTGTGTGTGTGTGTGTGTGTGTGTGTACGTGTGCGTGTGTGTGTGTGTGTGTGTGTGTAAGATCGCTGGTACGCGATCTTATCTTTTCAGAATATGCCATTCTATTAGCACACAGTCTGGAAGACATTCACACTATGCTTAATAAATTCCCTAAAACACCGAAAGCATTTAGAATCACTGTCAGCATAAAGAAGACTATGCTAATGTACCATCCAATACCAGGCAATACCATCCCTCACAAATACTTTCGCCTTCATACATAGCCCAGCATTAAAAACTATTGAGGTCCACATATCTTGGATGAACAGTCTCTTGTGATGAGAAAATGGACAGTAAGATCCAATCCAGAATAGCCAACACGATCAGAGCATTCGGAAATCTTAAACATAGTTTAATGAAAACCAAGACGTGTCTCTGAAGTTAGAAATCGCCATATATAGATCAGTTGTACTCTTAGCTCGCAAGCACATAAACCAACTTGACGCCTTTTACGTTCGCTTCGTGCCATATGTGGTATAAAACGAGATGATGGGGTCAAGAATAGTTCAATTTTGAAGAAATTCAACCACATCGCAGTCCTTGAAACACTTCTAGCAAGGATGCATCGTAGATTGATTGGTCATGTTGTAAGAATGAATGAGCAAATGCTTCCAAAACGTGTGCTTTATAGAAAACTACTAAACTCCAAGCGTTCAGAGACAAATTGAAGGACAACTTGAAACGTCTTAACTTTGATCTGACAACCTGGGAAGTCCAAGCATCGAACCAAAAGAAGTCGCGTAAGACATGTCTCATTAGGTTTAAGGGTTTTGAAGGAAGGAGACTGAAGTACCGTGACCCGCTTCGTCAAGCTCTGAAGCAGAGACGCCATCAAAATACTGCTTCAACAAATTTCATCCGTCAGTGTGGTTTTCTTCCAGGCAGTAATGCTGGGCCAGTATCGCGCTCAAGAAAGTACAAATGAAATGTCTTCCCTTAACCAGATTTTCTTCACAATTAGACAAACGCAAACATGTATAATTGTAAAACGATGGACACCATACATTGTTGACCCTCATTTATAAGAGAATCCACCATATATCCTTGTGCAAATTAATTGAAACAAAACGATTAATGTCTTCTTAGGATCTATCACACTTTCCCTGATAACATGTACGTCGTCTCTTCACGTTGTTTTTCCCTTCCGATCGCATTTCTTCTTTACGTTTTGGACTGATAGACCCAGCTTGTTTCTTCGCCTTGATGACACGACTAACTTAAAAAAACTCACACTAACAATATTGAGGTCTCATCAACGGGGATGGAATGAAATCTGTTTGGTTTTGAAGGTATTGAATATAACGTGTCTTCTGAAGCAAGAGTTGTGAGTAGTGGGGTCTGAAGGGAGCGGTAGCTGAAAAGGAAATTTTAAAACAGACAATGAATAATGCTAGGTCAGTTTTTCTTTTAATGAGTATTAGGAATTTTGAGCATTAGGAAGTGACAACTGAAGCTCCTGGGACATGCAATAAGGAAGGAGGGCTTGGAGAACATGGTACTAACAGGCTAGATAGAGGGAAAAAGAGAAAGAGGAAAACAATGGATGACATATTTGAAGGGCTTGAGCAGGTGATTAACAGAACGCGGGCTGCGAGATGTTAAAGGAGAAAGCGTGCTAAGAGCCACCAGTGATTGGGAGACGTGGAAGGCCATGATCGCCTACGTCATGAAAGGACAAGGCACACAGAAGAAGATTGTTGCTTTTTTATAAGTTTTGTGTCGAGTAATACTTTTTCTTTTCGAGTATCAAGATTTATTGGAATTTGTTTTTAAGGGCAGGGTCCCCAAGTCCTACCCTGTTATTTTAACCTATAACTGGAGGCAAGGGACGGAATAATACCTTTCCTAAGGGTACCAGTGCTTAAGGGAATGCAGGGTATTCAATTGGAATTCGAACTCGGCTCACTGATTTCTCTTTCCGAGGCGATATCCACTACACCATAACGCACATCCGTCACTAAACGCTTACAACACCTGGTATTCCCAAGCGGTCACCCATCTGAGTACTGACCAGGCTCAACGTTGCTTATCTTCGGTGATCGAGCGAACTGGTGTATTCAACGTGACATGGCCGTAAGCCTCTGAAGATTAGAAATCGCAGTGTTTACAGTGTGCCTTTCCCAAGGCCTCCTACAGAAGGTAGTCAAGGAAAGCGAGAAGAAAGGAATAAGCACAAATACAAAAAAGCTTAATGCATGGTCATCCGTAAAAAAGATAAACCTAAAATGCAGAGATTTATAATATCTGAGAAGTGTTCTGACATGAGACGGAAAGTACGACACTGAAATCTGAAAGTGAATTGTCATGACCAATGTTGCATTCGAAAAGCTATGCAGGGTATAAACAAACAGGAAAACTTCGTCTGAAATAAAGACACGTGTACCGGAGCGTTATGTAATAAATCACCTCCTACATGGCACCGAATGCTGGACGATCTCATCAAAGATGAAAAAATCGAAGCAAACAAAATGTGTTTCTACAGAAGGATGCTGAGGATACCATGGATCAGACATGTGAGCAATGAAAGGTTTTGAAAAGGATGCAAATGAAAAGGAAACTGATACTTGATATCAGGAAAAAGATAGCTGAGGTTTCTGGGACATGTAAGGAGAAAGGACGGCTTAGAGAATCTGATACTCACAGAACAAATAGAGGGAAAGAGAGATAAGGAAAAAGTTTTGAAGTGGATGCGAATGAAAACTAAAATGATACTTAACATCAGGAAAAGATAGCTGAAGTTTCTGGGACATGTAATGAGGAAGGAGGGCTTAGAGAATCTGATACACACAGAACAAATAGAGGGAAAGATAGACGAGGAAAAGGTTTTGGAGAGGATGAAAATGAAAAGGAAACTGATACTTAACACCAGGAAGAGACAACTGAAGTTTCTGGGACATGTAAGGAGAAAGGACGGCTTAGAGAATCTGATACTTACAGAACAAACAGAGGGAAAGAGAGACAAGGACAAAGTTTTGGAGAGGATGCGAATGAAAACTAATATGATACTTAGCACCAGGAAGAGACAACTGAAGTTTCTGGGACATGTAATCAAAAGGAGGTCTTAGAGAATCTGAGACTCACAGAATACAAAGAGGGAAAGAGAGACAAGGAAAACGTTTTGGAGAGGATGAAACGGAAACTGATACTTAATATCAGGAAGAGACAGCTGAATTTTCTGGAACACGTAAAAAGGAAAGAGGGATTGGAGAATCTAACACTCACAGGATGAATAGAAGAAAAGAGAGACAGGGGAAAACAACGCGTGACATACTTGATTAGCTTGAGCTAGTGTGTGGTAGAGCAGGGTTTGGGAGAAATGCCAAGAGAAAATATGGTCGAAGCTAAAAGAGATAAAAAGATGTGGAGGGCCATAATCGCCTACGTGCTGAAGGGACAAGACACAAAAGAAAAAAGACATTAGTTTTATATCGCCTTTTACTTGCCGTGATTTGACAAACTCTATTTCTGTCCGCGGTTTTTATTCCTAGGCTGTATTTATACAAGTCGCTCTGTGAAGAGTCAGCACAATTCGATCCAGCCAACTTAATAACATACTAGCGTTAGATTAGATATTTACGTAAGTAGTAAATTTGTTATGGGGAAATAAGATTTAGTCTCTCGCGTACTCACTGGCTTCTCTCTGTTAGCGGCATTCAGTGATTAAAAATATTTGAGATGTTTTCTTTGCTGAAAATACTCTGAGCGCCAGGCTGCAAGCAACAGGAAAAGAGGCTTATTAAAAAGAAACAAAATAAATGAAAAAAGATACTGGAACGATAAGAATAGCAAATAACCATTCCGAAATGATAAGCGAATGATCGTTAATGTTGTATCTGGTTAAGTAATAAAGGAATGAGAGACGAGGGAAAGTGCGTAGTAATTCTTGCATAGCCAAAGCGTCAGCCTGTCTCCTGATATCGAGATATTTATCCAAGCGCTGACCAGTATAGTTCAATCAAGATCAAAAAATAAAAATTAAAAAATAAAAAAATGAGGAGAAAGTTTAGACAAGCCAAACGACCAATCACATGTTTACTCGAGTGAGACAGCGACCCGACCATGAGAGACCGGGCTATTAACAATCTAGGACATAAAATTCCTGATTGTTTTGGTTAATCTTTGTAGCCACATCTTTCAACACGACCGATATACTCTCTGGCCCCTTTCTCGTGGCTACGGCCTTTGGTATGGCTGAAATAGTTGCGTATACGCCAGTAAAGAGAAGAATTGCTCACAAATATTTTAAGCGAGTTACGAGGGTCATTCCATAAATAAGGTGAATTTTTCGGTATAAGAACTTCTACGAGAGTCATTCAAAAACTAAGGTGAATATTTTGGTAAAAGAACTTCTACGGGGGTCATTCAATAAATAAGGTGGATTTTTCGGTATAAGGACTTCTACGAGAGTCATTCAAAAAATAAGGTGAATTTTTCGGTATAAGAACTTCTACGGGGGTTATTCAATAAATAAGGTGAATTTTTCGGTATAAGAACTTCTACGAGGGTCATTCCATAAATAAAGTCAATTTTTCGGTATAAGAACTTCTACAAGGGTCATTCAATAAATAAGGTGAATTTTTAGGTATAAGGACTTCTAGGAGCTTCATTCAATAAATAAAGTGAATTTTTCGATATAAGAACTTCTACCAGGGTCATTCAATAAATAAGGTGAATTTTTAGGTATAAGGACTTCTAGGAGCTTCATTCAATAAATAAAGTCAATTTTTCGGTATAAGAACTTCTACCAGGGTCATTCAATAAAGAAGGTGAATTTTTAGGCCCTCAGGACTTCTAAGGGCTTCATTCAATAAATAAAGTCAATTTTTCGGTATAAGAACTTCTACCAGGGTCATTCAATAAATAAGGTGAATTTTTAGGTATAAGGACTTCTAGGAGCTTCCATTCAATAAATAAAGTCAATTTTTCGGTATAAGAACTTCTACCAGGGTCATTCAATAAATAAGGTGAATTTTTAGGTATAAGGACTTCTAGGAGCTTCATTCAATAAATAAAGTGAATTTTTCGGTATAAGAACTTCTACCCAGTCATTCAATAAATAAGGTGAATTTTTAGGTATAAGGACTTAGGAGCTTCATCCAATAAATAAAGTGAATTTTTCGGTATAAGAACTTCTGAGGTCATTCAATAAATAAGGTGAATTTTTAGGTATAAGGACTTCTAGGAGCTTCATTCAATAAATAAAGTGAATTTTTCGGTATAAGAACTTCTACCAAGGGTCATTCAATAAATAAGGTGAATTTTTAGGTATATAAGGACTTCGAGCTTCATTCAATAAATAAAGTGAATTTTTCGGTATAAGAACTTCTACCAGGGTCATTCAATAAATAAGGTGAATTTTAGGTATAAGGACTTCTAGGAGCTTCATTCAATAAATAAAGTCAATTTTTCGGTATAAGAACTTCTACCAGGGTCATTCAATAAATAAGGTGAATTTTTAGGTATAAGGACTTCTAGGAGCTTCATTCAATAAATAAAATCAGAATTTTTCGGTATAAGAACTTCTAGGGTCATTCAATAAAATAAGGTGAATTACCAGGTATAAGGACTTCTAGGAGCTTCATTCAATAAATAAAGTCAATTTTTCAGTATGAGAACTTCTGAGGTCATTTAATAAAAATAAGGTGAATTTTTAGGTATAAGGACTTCTAGGAGCTTCATTCAATAAATAAAGTCAATTTTTCAGTATAAGAACTTCTACCAGGGTCATTCAATAAATAAAGGTGAATTTTTAGGTATAAGGACTTCTAGGAGCTTCATTCAATAAATAAAGTGAATTTTTCAGTATAAGAACTTCTACCAGGGTCATTCAATAAATAAGGTGAATTTTTAGGTATAAGGACTTCTAGGAGCTTCATTCAATAAATAAAGTCAATTTTTCAGTATAAGAACTTCTACCAGGGTCATTCAATAAATAAGGTGAATTTTTAGGTATAAGGAACTAGGAGCTTCATTCAATAAATAAAGTGAATTTTTCGGTATAAGAACTTCTACCAGGGTCATTCAATAAATAAGGTGAATTTTTAGGTATAAGGACTTCTAGGAGCTTCATTCAATAAATAAAGTCAATTTTTCGGTATAAGAACTTCTACCAGGGTCATTCAATAAATAAGGTGAATTTTTAGGTATAAGGACTTCTAGGAGCTTCATTCGCTAAATAAAGTGAATTTTCCGGTATAAGAACTTCTACCAAGAGTTCATTCAATAAATAAGGTGAATTTTTAGGTATAAGAGGACTTCTGAGAACTTCATTCAATAAATAAAGTCAATTTTCGTTATAAGAACTTCTACCAGGGTCATTCAATAAATAAGGTGAATTTTTAGGTATAAGGACTTCTAGGGCTTCATTCAATAAATAAAGTGAATTTTCCGGTATAAGAACTTCTGCCAAGGGTCATTCAATAAATAAGGTGAATTTTTAGGTATAAGGACTTCTAGGAGCTTCATTCAATAAATAAAGTCAATTTTTCAGTACCGGAAACTTCCCCATTGAATTCGACCAATAAATAAGGTGAATTTTTTGGGGTATAAGGACTTCTAGGAGCTTCATTCAATAAATAAAGTCAATTTTTCGGTAACAAGAACTTCTACCAGGTCATTCAATAAATAAGGTGAATTTTTAGGTATAAGGACTTCTAGGAGCTTCATCCAATAAATAAAGTGAATTTTTCGGTATAAGAACTTCTACCAGGGTCATTCAATAAATAAGGTGAATTTTTAGGTATAAAGACTTTATAAAGACTTCATTCGTAAATAAAGTCAATTTTTTTTCAGTATAAAGAACTTCTACCAGGGTTATTCAATAAATAAGGTGAATTTTTAGGTATAAGGACCCTAGGAGCTTCATTCAATAAATAAAAGTTAATTTTCGGTATAAGAACTTCTACCAGAGTTCATTCAATAAATAAGGTGAATTTTTAGGTATAAGGACTTCTGAAACTTCATTCAATAAATAAAGTGAATTTTCGGTATAAGAACTTCTACCAGGGTCATTCAATAAATAAGGTGAATTTTTAGGTATAAGGACTTCTAGGAGCTTCATTCAATAAATAAAGTGAATTTTTCAGGATAAGAACTTCTACAAAAGTCCATTTCAATAAATAAGGTGAATTTTTAGGTATAAGGACTTCTAGGAGCTTCATTCAATAAATAAAGTGAATTTTCAGGATAGAACTTCTACAAGGGTCTTTCAATAAATAGGGTAATTTTAGGTATAAGGACTTCTAGGAGCTTCATTCAATAAATAAAGTCAATTTTTCGGTATAAGAACTTCTACCAGGGTTATTCAATAAATAAGGTATGAATTTTTAGGTATAAGGACTTCTAGGAGCTTCATTCAATAAATAAAGTGAATTTTCGGTATAAGAACTTCTACCAGGGTCATTCAATAAATAAGGTGAATTTTTGCAGTATAAGAGACTTGAAGACTTCATTCAATAAATAAAAATTAATTTTCGGGATAAGAACTTCTACGAGGTCTTTCAATAAATGAGTGAATTTTTGGGTATAAGGACTTCTAGAACTTCGTTAAATAAATAAAATCAATTTTTCGGTATAAGAACTTCTACCAGGGTCATTCAATAAATAAGGTGAATTTTTAGGTATAAGGACTTCTAGGAGCTTCATTCAATAAAGAAAGTGAATTTTTCGGTATAAGAACTTCTACCAGGGTCATTCAATAAATAAGGTGAATTTTTAGGTATAAGGACTTCTAGGAGCTTCATTCAATAAATAAAGTGAATTTTTCGGTATAAGAACTTCTACCAGGGTTATTCAATAAATAAGTTGAATTTTTAGGTATAAGGACTTCTAGGAGCTTCATTCAATAAATAAAGTGAATTTTTCGGGATAAGAACTTCTACAAGGGTCTTTCAATAAATAAGGTGAATTTTTAGGTATAAGGACTTCTAGGAGCTTCATTCAATAAATAAAGTCAATTTTTCGGTATAAGAACTTCTACCAGTGTCATTCAATAAATAAGGTGAATTTTTAGGTATAAGGACTTCTAGGAGCTTCATTCAATAAATAAAGTGAATTTTTCGGGATAAGAACTTCTACAAGGGTCTTTCAATAAATAAGGTGAATTTTTAGGTATAAGGACTTCTAGGAGCTTCATGCAATAAATAAAGTGAATTTTTCGGTATAAGAACTTCTACCAGGGTCATTCAATAAATAAGGTGAATTTTTAGGTATAAGGACTTCTAGGAGCTTCATTCAATAAATAAAGTGAATTTTTCGGGATAAGAACTTCTACAAGGGTCTTTCAATAAATAAGGTGAATTTTTAGGTATAAGGACTTGTAGGAGCTTCATTCAATAAATAAAGTGAATTTTTCGGTATAAGAACTTCTACCAGGGTTATTCAATAAATAAGGTGAATTTTTAGGTATAAGGACTTCTAGGAGCTTCATTCAATAAATAAAGTGAATTTTTCGGGATAAGAACTTCTACAAGGGTCTTTCAATAAATAAGGTGAATTTTTAGGTATAAGGACTTCTAGGAACTTCATTCAATAAATAAAGTGAATTTTTCGGTATAAGAACTTCTACCAGGGTTATTCAATAAATAAGGTGAATTTTTAGGTATAAGGACTTCTAGGAGCTTCATTCAATAAATAAAGTGAATTTTTCGGTATAAGAACTTCTACCAGGGTCATTCAATAAATAAGGTGAATTTTTAGGTATAAGGACTTCTAGGAGCTTCATTCAACAAATAAAGTGAATTTTTCGGTATAAGAACTTCTACCAGGGTTATTCAATAAATAAGGTGAATTTTTAGGTAGTAAGGACTTCTAGGAGCTTCATTCAATAAATAAAGTGAATTTTTTGGGATAAGAACTTCTACAAGGGTCTTTCAATAAATAAGGTGAATTTTTTGCTATAAGGACTTCTACAAGGGTCTTTCAATAAATAAGGTGAATTTTTAGGTATAAGGACTTCTAGGAGCTTCATTCAATAAATAAAGTCAATTTTTCGGTATAAGAACTTCTACCAGGGTTATTCAATAAATAAGGTGAATTTTTAGGTATAAGGACTTCTAGGAGCTTCATTCAATAAATAAAGTCAATTTTTCGGTATAAGAACTTCTACCAGGGTCATTCAATAAATAAGGTGAATTTTTAGGTATAAGGACTTCTAGGAGCTTCATTCAATAAATAAAGTTAATTTTTCGGTATAAGAACTTCTACCAGGGTCATTCAATAAATAAGGTGAATTTTTAGGTATAAGGACTTCTAGGAGCTTCATTCAATAAATAAAGTGAATTTTTCGGGATAAGAACTTCTACAAGGGTCATTCAATAAATAAGGTGAATTTTTAGGTATAAGGACTTCTAGGAGCTTCATTCAATAAATAAAGTGAATTTTTCGGGATAAGAACTTCTACAAGGGTCTTTCAATAAATAAGGTGAATTTTTAGGTATAAGGACTTCTAGGAGCTTCATTCAATAAATAAAGTCAATTTTTCGGTATAAGAACTTCTACCAGGGTTATTCAATAAATAAGGTGAATTTTTAGGTATAAGGACTTCTAGGAGCTTCATTCAATAAATAAAGTGAATTTTTCGGTATAAGAACTTCTACCAGGGTCATTCAATAAATAAGGTGAATTTTTAGGTATAAGGACTTCTAGGAGCTTCATTCAATAAATAAAGTGAATTTTTCGGGATAAGAACTTCTACAAGGGCCTTTCAATAAATAAGGTGAATTTTTAGGTATAAGGACTTCTAGGAGCTTCATTCAATAAATAAAATCAATTTTTCGGTATAAGAACTTCTACCAGGGTCATTCAATAAATAAGGTGAATTTTTAGGTATAAGGACTTCTAGGAGCTTCATTCAATAAAGAAAGTGAATTTTTCGGTATAAGAACTTCTACCAGGGTCATTCAATAAATAAGGTGAATTTTTAGGTATAAGGACTTCTAGGAGCTTCATTCAATAAATAAAGTGAATTTTTCGGTATAAGAACTTCTACCAGGGTTATTCAATAAATAAGTTGAATTTTTAGGTATAAGGACTTCTAGGAGCTTCATTCAATAAATAAAGTGAATTTTTCGGGATAAGAACTTCTACAAGGGTCTTTCAATAAATAAGGTGAATTTTTAGGTATAAGGACTTCTAGGAGCTTCATTCAATAAATAAAGTCAATTTTTCGGTATAAGAACTTCTACCAGTGTCATTCAATAAATAAGGTGAATTTTTAGGTATAAGGACTTCTAGGAGCTTCATTCAATAAATAAAGTGAATTTTTCGGGATAAGAACTTCTACAAGGGTCTTTCAATAAATAAGGTGAATTTTTAGGTATAAGGACTTCTAGGAGCTTCATGCAATAAATAAAGTGAATTTTTCGGTATAAGAACTTCTACCAGGGTCATTCAATAAATAAGGTGAATTTTTAGGTATAAGGACTTCTAGGAGCTTCATTCAATAAATAAAGTGAATTTTTCGGGATAAGAACTTCTACAAGGGTCTTTCAATAAATAAGGTGAATTTTTAGGTATAAGGACTTGTAGGAGCTTCATTCAATAAATAAAGTGAATTTTTCGGTATAAGAACTTCTACCAGGGTTATTCAATAAATAAGGTGAATTTTTAGGTATAAGGACTTCTAGGAGCTTCATTCAATAAATAAAGTGAATTTTTCGGGATAAGAACTTCTACAAGGGTCTTTCAATAAATAAGGTGAATTTTTAGGTATAAGGACTTCTAGGAACTTCATTCCAATAAATAAAGGTAGATTTTCGGTATAAGAACTTCTACCAGGGTTATTCAATAAATAAGGTGAATTTTTAGGTATAAGGACTTCTAGGAGCTTCATTCAATAAATAAGTGAATTTTTCGGTATAAGAACTTCTACCAGGGTCATTCAATAAATAAGGTGAATTTTTTAGGTATAAGGACTTCTGGGAGCTTCATTAACCAAATAAAAGTGAATTTTTTCGGTATAAGAACTTCTACCAGGGTTATTCAATAAATAAGGTGAATTTTTAGGTATTAAGGACTTCTGGAGCTTCATTCAATAAATAAAGTGAATTTTTTGGGATAAGAACTTCTACAAGGGTCTTTCAATAAATAAGGTGAATTTTTTGCTATAAGGACTTCTACAAGGGTCTTTCAATAAATAAGGTGAATTTTAGGTATAAGGACTTCTAGGAGCTTCATTCAATAAATAAAGTCAATTTTCGGTATAAGAACTTCTACCAGGGTTATTCAATAAATAAGGTGAATTTTTGGGTAGCAAAAGGACTTCTAGGAGCTTCATTCAATAAATAAAGTCAATTTTTCGGTATAAGAACTTCTACCAGGGTCATTCAATAAATAAGGTGAATTTTTAGGTATAAGGACTTCTAGGAGCTTCATTCAATAAATAAAGTGAATTTTTCGGGATAAGAACTTCTACAAGGGTCTTTCAATAAATAAGGTGAATTTTAAATTATAAGGACTTCTAGGAGCTTCATTCAATAAATAAAGTCAATTTTTCGGTATAAGAACTTCTACCAGGGACATTCAATAAATAAGGTGAATTTTTAGGTATAAGGACTTCTAGGAGCTTCATTCAATAAATAAAGTGAATTTTTCAGTATAAGAACTTCTACCAGGGTCATTCAATAAATAAGGTGAATTTTTAGGTATAAGGACTTCTAGGAGCTTCATTCAATAAATAAAGTGAATTTTCCGGGATAAGAACTTCTACAAGGGTCTTTCAATAAATAAGGTGAATTTTTAGGTATAAGGACTTCTAGGAGCTTCATTCAATAAATAAAGTCAATTTTCGGTATAAGAACTTCTACCAGGGTCATTCAATAAATAAGGTGAATTTTTAGGTATAAGGACTTCTAGGAGCTTCATTCAATAAATAAAGTGAATTTTTCGGTATAAGAACTTCTACCAGGGTCATTCAATAAATAAAATGAATTTTTAGGTATAAGGACTTCTAGGAGCTTCATTCAATAAATAAAGTGAATTTTTCAGGATAAGAACTTCTACAAGGGTCATTCAATAAATAAGGTGAATTTTTAGGTATAAGGACTTCCTAGGAGCTTCATTCAATAAATAAAGTGAATTTTCGGGATAAGAACTTCTACAAGGGTCTTTCAATAAATAAGGTGAATTTTTAGGTATAAGGACTTCTAGGAGCTTCATTCCAATAAATAAAGAACCAATTTTTCGGTATAAGAACTTCTACAGGGTTATTCAATAAATAAGGTGAATTTTTAGGTATAAGGACTTCTAGGAGCTTCATTCAATAAATAAAGTCATGAATTTTCGGTATAAGAACTTCTACAGTGTCATTCAATAAATAAGGTGAATTTTTAGGTATAAGGACTTCTAGGAGCTTCATTCAATAAATAAAATCAATTTTTCGGTATAAGAACTTCTACCAGGGTCATTCAATAAATAAGGTGAATTTTTAGATATAAGGACCACCTAGGAGCTTCATTCAATAAATAAAGTGAATTTTTCTAGAACAAGAACTTCTACCAGGGTCATTCAATAAATAAGGTGAATTTTTGGGTATAAGGACTTCTGGAGCTTCATTCAATAAATAAAGTGAATTTTCGGGATAAGAACTTCTACAAGGATACTTTCAATAAATAAGGTGAATTTTTAGGTATAAGGACTTCTAGGAGCTTCATTCAATAAATAAAGTGAATTTTTCGGTATAAGAACTTCTACCAGGGTCATTCAATAAATAAGGTGAATTTTTAGGTATAAGGACTTTGAGCTTCATTCAATAAATAAAGTGAATTTTTCGGTATAAGAACTTCTACCAGGGTCATTCAATAAATAAGGTGAATTTTTAGGTATAAGGACTTCTAGGAGCTTCATTCAATAAATAAAGTGAATTTTTCGGTATAAGAACTTCTACCAAGAGGTCATTCAAAGTAAATAAGGTGCATTTTTAGGTATAAGGACTTCTAGGAGCTTCATTCAATAAATAAAGTGGATTTTCGGTATAAGAACTTCTACCAGGGTCATTCAATAAATAAGGTGAATTTTTTAGGTATAAGGACTTTACAAGACTTCATTCAATAAATAAAGTGAATTTTTCGGTATAAGAACTTCTACCAGGGTCATTCAATAAAAATAAGGTGAATTTTTAGGTATAAGGACTTCTAGGAGCTTCATTCAATAAATAAAGTGAATTTTTCGGTATAAGAACTTCTATAGGGTCATTTCAACAAATAAGGGTGAATTTTTAGGTATAAGGACTTCTAGGAGCTTCATTCAATAAATAAAGTGAATTTTTCGGGATAAGAACTTCTACAAGGGTCTTTCAATAAATAAGGTGAATTTTTAGGTATAAGGACTTCTAGGAGCTTCATTCAATAAAATAAAGTGAATTTTTCGTTAAGAACTTCTACCAGGGTCCATTCAATAAATAAGGTGAATTTTAGGTATAAGGACTTCTAGGAGCTTCATTCAATAAATAAAGTGAATTTTTCGGGATAAGAACTTCTAGGGTCTTGCCAATAAATAAGGTGAATTTTTAGGTATAAGGACTTCTAGGAGCTTCATTCAATAAATAAAGTGAATTTTTCGGGATAAGAACTTCTACAAGGTCTTTCAATAAATAAGGTGAATTTTTAGGTATAAGGACTTCTAGGAGCTTCAATTCAATAAATAAAGTGAATTTTTCGGGATAAGAACTTCTACCAGGGTCATTCAATAAATAAGGTGAATTTTTAGGTATAAGGACTTCTAGGAGCTTCATTCAATAAATAAAGTCAATTTTTCGGTATAAGAACTTCTACCAGGGTCATTCAATAAATAAGGTGAATTTTTAGGTATAAGGACTTCTAGGAGCTTCATTCAATAAATAAAGTGAATTTTTCGGTATAGAACTTCTACCAGGGTTATTCAATAAATAAGGTGAATTTTTAGGTATAAGAACTTCTAGGAGCTTCATTCAATAAATAAAGTGAATTTTGGGATAAGAACTTCTACAAGGGTCTTTCAATAAATAAGGTGAATTTTTATATAAGGACTTCTACAAGGGTCATTCAATAAATAAGGTTAATTTTTCGGTATAAGGTCTTCTACCAGGGTTATTCAATAAATAAGGTGAATTTTTAGGTATAAGGACTTCTAGGAGCTTCATTCAATAAATAAAGTGAATTTTTCTGGATAAGAACTTCTACAAGGGTCTTTCAATAAATAAGGTGAATTTTTAGGTATAAGGACTTCTAGGAGCTTCATTCAATAAATAAAGTCAATTTTTCGGTATAAGAACTTCTACCAGGGTCATTCAATAAATAAGGTGAATTTTTAGGTATAAGGACTTCTAGGAGCTTCATTCAATAAATAAAGTGAATTTTTCGGTATAAGAACTTCTACCAGGGTCGTTCAATAAATAAGGTGAATTTTTAGGTATAAGGACTTCTAGGATCTTCATTCAATAAATAAAGTGAATTTTTCGGGAGAAGAACTTCTACAAGGGTCTTTCAATAAATAAGGTGAATTTTTAGGTATAAGGACTTCTAGGAGCTTCATTCAATAAATAATGTCAATTTTTCGGTATAAGAACTTCTACCAGGGTCATTCAATAAATAAGGTGAATTTTTAGGTATAAGGACTTCTAGGAGCTTCATTCAATAAATAAAGTGAATTTTTCGGTATAAGAACTTCTACCAGGGTCATTCAATAAATAAGGTGAATTTTTAGGTATAAGGACTTCTAGGAGCTTCATTCAATAAATAAAGTGAATTTTTCGGGATAAGAACTTCTACAAGGGTCTTTCAATAAATAAGGTGAATTTTTAGGTATAAGGACTTCTAGGAGCTTCATTCAATAAATAAAGTCAATTTTTCGGTATAAGAACTTCTACCAGGGTCATTCAATAAATAAGGTGAATTTTTAGGTATAAGGACTTCTAGGAGCTTCATTCAATAAATAAAGTGAATTTTTCGGTATAAGAACTTCTACCAGGGTCATTCAATAAATAAGGTGAATTTTTAGGTATAAGGACTTCTAGGAGCTTCATTCAATAAATAAAGTGAATTTTTCGGGATAAGATCTTCTACAAGGGTCATTCAATAAAGAAGGTGAATTTTTAGGTATAAGGACTTCTACGAGCTTCATTCAATAAATAAAGTGAATTTTTCGGGATAAGAACTTCTACAAGGGTCTTTCAATAAATAAGGTGAATTTTTAGGTATAAGGACTTCTAGGAGCTTCATTCAATAAATAAAGTCAATTCTTCGGTATAAGAACTTCTACCAGGGTTATTCAATAAATAAGGTGAATTTTTAGGTATAAGGACTTCTAGGAGCTTCATTCAATAAATAAAGTCAATTTTTCGGTATAAGAACTTCTACCAGGTTCATTCAATAAATAAGGTGAATTTTTAGGTATAAGGACTTCTAGGAGCTTCATTCAATAAATAAAGTGAATTTTTCGGTATAAGAACTTCTACCAGGGTCATTCAATAAATAAGGTGAATTTTTAGGTATAAGGACTTCTAGGAGCTTCATTCAATAAATAAAGTGAATTTTTCGGGATAAGAACTTCTACAAGGGTCATTCAATAAATAAGGTGAATTTTTAGGTATAAGGACTTCTAGGAGCTTCATTCAATAAATAAAGTGAATTTTTCGGGATAAGAACTTCTACAAGGGTCTTTCAATAAATAAGGTGAATTTTTAGGTATAAGGACTTCTAGGAGCTTCATTCAATAAATAAAGTCAATTTTCGGTATAAGAACTTCTACCAGGGTTATTCAATAAATAAGGTGAATTTTTAGGTATAAGGACTTCTAGGAGCTTCATTCAATAAATAAAGTGAATTTTTCGGTATAAGAACTTCTACCAGGGTCATTCAATAAATAAGGTGAATTTTTAGGTATAAGGACTTCTAGGAGCTTCATTCAATAAATAAAGTGAATTTTTCGGGATAAGAACTTCTACAAGGGTCTTTCAATAAATAAGGTGAATTTTTAGGTATAAGGACTTCTAGGAGCTTCATTCAATAAATAAAATCAATTTTTCGGTATAAGAACTTCTACCAGGGTCATTCAATAAATAAGGTGAATTTTTAGGTATAAGGACTTCTAGGAGCTTCATTCAATAAATAAAGTGAATTTTTCGGTATAAGAACTTCTACCAGGGTCATTCAATAAATAAGGTGAATTTTTAGGTATAAGGACTTCTAGGAGCTTCATTCAATAAATAAAGTGAATTTTTCGGTATAAGAACTTCTACCAGGGTCATTCAATAAATAAGGTGCATTTTTAGGTATAAGGACTTCTAGGAGCTTCATTCAATAAATAAAGTGGATTTTTCGGTATAAGAACTTCTACCAGGGTCATTCAATAAATAAGGTGCATTTTTAGGTATAAGGACTTCTAGGAGCTTCATTCAATAAATAAAGTGAATTTTTCGGTATAAGAACTTCTACCAGGGTCATTCAATAAATAAGGTGAATTTTTAGGTATAAGGACTTCTAGGAGCTTCATTCAATAAATAAAGTGAATTTTTCGGTATAAGAACTTCTACCAGGGTCATTCAATAAATAAGGTGAATTTTTAGGTATAAGGACTTCTAGGAGCTTCATTCAATAAATAAAGTCAATTTTTCGGGATAAGTACTTCTACAAGGATCTTTCAATAAATAAGGTGAATTTTTAGGTATAAGGACTTCTAGGAGCTTCATTCAATAAATAAAGTGAATTTTTCGGGATAAGAACTTCTACAAGGGTCTTTCAATAAATAAGGTGAATTTTTAGGTATAAGGACTTCTAGGAGCTTCATTCAATAAATAAAGTGAATTTTTCGGGATAAGAACTTCTACCAGGGTCATTCAATAAATAAGGTGAATTTTTAGGTATAAGGACTTCTAGGAGCTTCATTCAATAAATAAAGTCAATTTTTCGGTATAAGAACTTCTACCAGGGTCATTCAATAAATAAGGTGAATTTTTAGGTATAAGGACTTCTACGAGGGTCATTCAATAAATAAAGTTAATTTTTCGGGATAAGAACTTCTACCAGGGTCATTCAATAAATAAAGGTGAATTTTTAGGTATAAGGACTTCTAGGAGCTAATTTCAATAAATAAAGTGAATTTTCGGTATAAGAACTTCTACCAGGGTCATTCAATAAATAAGGTGAATTTTTAGGTATAGGACTTCTAGGAGCTTCATTCAACAAATAAAGTGAATTTTTCGGTATAAGAACTTCTACCAGGGTTATTCAATAAATAAGGTGAATTTTTAGGTAGTAAGGACTTCTAGGAGCTTCATTCAATAAATAAAATTGAATTTTTTTGGGATAAGAACTTCTGAAAGTCTTTCAATAAATAAGGTAAATTTTGCTATAAGGACTTCTACAAAGGTCTTTCAATAAATAAGGTGAATTTTTAGGTATAAGGACTTCTAGGAGCTTCATTCAATAAATAAAGTCAATTTTTCGGTATAAGAACTTCTACCAGGGTTATTCAATAAATAAGGTGAATTTTTAGGTATGAAGGACTTCTAGGAGCTTCATTCAATAAATAAAGTCAATTTTTCGGTATAGAACTTCTACCAGGGTCATTCAATAAATAAGGTGAATTTTTAGGTATAAGGACTTCTGAACTTCATTCAATAAATAAAGTGAATTTTTCAGGATAAGAACTTCTACAAAGGTCTTTCAATAAATAAGGTGAATTTTAGGTATAAGGACTTCTAGAACTCATTCAATAAATAAAGTCAATTTTTCGGTACAAGAACTTCTACAGGGACATTCAATAAATAAGGTGAATTTTTAGGTATAGGAACTTCCCTAGGAGCTTCATTCAATAAATAAAGTGAATTTTCGGTATAAGAACTTCTACCAGGGTCATTCAATAAATAAGGTGAATTTTTAGGTATAAGGACTACAAGAGCTTCATTCAATAAATAAATGAATTTTTTCGGGATAAGAACTTCTACAAAGGGTCTTTTCAATAAATAAGGTACGAATTTTTAGGTATAAGGACTTCTAGGAGCTTCATTCAATAAATAAAGTCAATTTTTCGGTATAAGAACTTCTACCAGGGTCATTCAATAAATAAGGTGAATTTTTAGGTATAAGGACTTCTAGGAGCTTCATTCAATAATAAAGTGAATTTTCGGTATAAGAACTTCTACCAGGGTCATTCAATAAATAAGGTAAGATTTTAGGTATAAGGACTTCTAAGGCTGTTCAATAAATAAAGTGAATTTTTCGGGATAAAGACTTCTACAAGGGTCATTCAACTAAATGGGTGAATTTTAGGTATAAGGACTACCAGGCTTCATTCAATAAATAAATTGAATTTTTCGGGATAAGAACTTCTACAAGGGTCTTTCAATAAATAAGGTGAATTTTTAGGTATAAGGACTTCTAGGAGCTTCATTCAATAAATAAAGTCAATTTTTCGGTATAAGAACTTCTACCAGAGATTTATTCAATAAATAAGGTGAATTTTTAGGTATAAGGACTTCTAGGGCTTCATTCAATAAATAAAGTGAATTTTCGGTATAAGAACTTCTACCAGTGTCATTCAAATAAGGTAGGGTACAGGTATAAGGACTTCTAGGAGCTTCATTCAATAAATAAAATCAATTTTTCGGTATAAGAACTTCTACCAGGGTCATTCAATAAATAAGGTGAATTTTTAGATATAAGGACTTCTAGGAGCTTCATTCAATAAATAAAGTGAATTTTTCGGTATAAGAACTTCTACCAGGGTCATTCAATAAATAAGGTGAATTTTTAGGTATAAGGACTTCTAGGAGCTTCATTCAATAAATAAAGTGAATTTTTCGGGATAAGAACTTCTACAAGGGTCTTTCAATAAATAAGGTGAATTTTTAGGTATAAGGACTTCTAGGAGCTTCATTCAATAAATAAAGTGAATTTTTCGGTATAAGAACTTCTACCAGGGTCATTCAATAAATAAGGTGAATTTTTAGGTATAAGGACTTCTAGGAGCTTCATTCAATAAATAAAGTGAATTTTTCGGTATAAGAACTTCTACCAGGGTCATTCAATAAATAAGGTGAATTTTTAGGTATAAGGACTTCTAGGAGCTTCATTCAATAAATAAAGTGAATTTTTCGGTATAAGAACTTCTACCAGGGTCATTCAATAAATAAGGTGCATTTTTAGGTATAAGGACTTCTAGGAGCTTCATTCAATAAATAAAGTGGATTTTTCGGTATAAGAACTTCTACCAGGGTCATTCAATAAATAAGGTGAATTTTTAGGTATAAGGACTTCTAGGAGCTTCATTCAATAAATAAAGTGAATTTTTCGGTATAAGAACTTCTACCAGGGTCATTCAATAAATAAGGTGAATTTTTAGGTATAAGGACTTCTAGGAGCTTCATTCAATAAATAAAGTGAATTTTTCGGTATAAGAACTTCTACCAGGGTCATTCAATAAATAAGGTGAATTTTTAGGTATAAGGACTTCTAGGAGCTTCATTCAATAAATAAAGTGAATTTTTCGGGATAAGAACTTCTACAAGGGTCTTTCAATAAATAAGGTGAATTTTTAGGTATAAGGACTTCTAGGAGCTTCATTCAATAAATAAAGTGAATTTTTCGTTATAAGAACTTCTACCAGGGTCATTCAATAAATAAGGTGAATTTTTAGGTATAAGGACTTCTAGGAGCTTCATTCAATAAATAAAGTGAATTTTTCGGGATAAGAACTTCTACAAGGGTCTTTCAATAAATAAGGTGAATTTTTAGGTATAAGGACTTCTAGGAGCTTCATTCAATAAATAAAGTGAATTTTTCGGGATAAGAACTTCTACAAGGGTCTTTCAATAAATAAGGTGAATTTTTAGGTATAAGGACTTCTAGGAGCTTCATTCAATAAATAAAGTGAATTTTTCGGGATAAGAACTTCTACCAGGGTCATTCAATAAATAAGGTGAATTTTTAGGTATAAGGACTTCTAGGAGCTTCATTCAATAAATAAAGTCAATTTTTCGGTATAAGAACTTCTACCAGGGTCATTCAATAAATAAGGTGAATTTTTAGGTATAAGGACTTCTAGGAGCTTCATTCAATAAATAAAGTGAATTTTTCGGTATAAGAACTTCTACCAGGGTTATTCAATAAATAAGGTGAATTTTTAGGTATAAGAACTTCTAGGAGCTTCATTCAATAAATAAAGTGAATTTTTTGGGATAAGAACTTCTACAAGGGTCTTTCAATAAATAAGGTGAATTTTTTGCTATAAGGACTTCTACAAGGGTCATTCAATAAATAAGGTTAATTTTTCGGTATAAGGTCTTCTACCAGGGTTATTCAATAAATAAGGTGAATTTTTAGGTATAAGGACTTCTAGGAGCTTCATTCAATAAATAAAGTGAATTTTTCTGGATAAGAACTTCTACAAGGGTCTTTCAATAAATAAGGTGAATTTTTAGGTATAAGGACTTCTAGGAGCTTCATTCAATAAATAAAGTCAATTTTTCGGTATAAGAACTTCTACCAGGGTCATTCAATAAATAAGGTGAATTTTTAGGTATAAGGACTTCTAGGAGCTTCATTCAATAAATAAAGTGAATTTTTCGGTATAAGAACTTCTACCAGGGTCGTTCAATAAATAAGGTGAATTTTTAGGTATAAGGACTTCTAGGATCTTCATTCAATAAATAAAGTGAATTTTTCGGGAGAAGAACTTCTACAAGGGTCTTTCAATAAATAAGGTGAATTTTTAGGTATAAGGACTTCTAGGAGCTTCATTCAATAAATAATGTCAATTTTTCGGTATAAGAACTTCTACCAGGGTCATTCAATAAATAAGGTGAATTTTTAGGTATAAGGACTTCTAGGAGCTTCATTCAATAAATAAAGTGAATTTTTCGGTATAAGAACTTCTACCAGGGTCATTCAATAAATAAGGTGAATTTTTAGGTATAAGGACTTCTAGGAGCTTCATTCAATAAATAAAGTGAATTTTTCGGGATAAGAACTTCTACAAGGGTCTTTCAATAAATAAGGTGAATTTTTAGGTATAAGGACTTCTAGGAGCTTCATTCAATAAATAAAGTCAATTTTTCGGTATAAGAACTTCTACCAGGGTCATTCAATAAATAAGGTGAATTTTTAGGTATAAGGACTTCTAGGAGCTTCATTCAATAAATAAAGTGAATTTTTCGGTATAAGAACTTCTACCAGGGTCATTCAATAAATAAGGTGAATTTTTAGGTATAAGGACTTCTAGGAGCTTCATTCAATAAATAAAGTGAATTTTTCGGGATAAGATCTTCTACAAGGGTCATTCAATAAAGAAGGTGAATTTTTAGGTATAAGGACTTCTACGAGCTTCATTCAATAAATAAAGTGAATTTTTCGGGATAAGAACTTCTACAAGGGTCTTTCAATAAATAAGGTGAATTTTTAGGTATAAGGACTTCTAGGAGCTTCATTCAATAAATAAAGTCAATTCTTCGGTATAAGAACTTCTACCAGGGTTATTCAATAAATAAGGTGAATTTTTAGGTATAAGGACTTCTAGGAGCTTCATTCAATAAATAAAGTCAATTTTTCGGTATAAGAACTTCTACCAGGTTCATTCAATAAATAAGGTGAATTTTTAGGTATAAGGACTTCTAGGAGCTTCATTCAATAAATAAAGTGAATTTTTCGGTATAAGAACTTCTACCAGGGTCATTCAATAAATAAGGTGAATTTTTAGGTATAAGGACTTCTAGGAGCTTCATTCAATAAATAAAGTGAATTTTTCGGGATAAGAACTTCTACAAGGGTCATTCAATAAATAAGGTGAATTTTTAGGTATAAGGACTTCTAGGAGCTTCATTCAATAAATAAAGTGAATTTTTCGGGATAAGAACTTCTACAAGGGTCTTTCAATAAATAAGGTGAATTTTTAGGTATAAGGACTTCTAGGAGCTTCATTCAATAAATAAAGTCAATTTTCGGTATAAGAACTTCTACCAGGGTTATTCAATAAATAAGGTGAATTTTTAGGTATAAGGACTTCTAGGAGCTTCATTCAATAAATAAAGTGAATTTTTCGGTATAAGAACTTCTACCAGGGTCATTCAATAAATAAGGTGAATTTTTAGGTATAAGGACTTCTAGGAGCTTCATTCAATAAATAAAGTGAATTTTTCGGGATAAGAACTTCTACAAGGGTCTTTCAATAAATAAGGTGAATTTTTAGGTATAAGGACTTCTAGGAGCTTCATTCAATAAATAAAATCAATTTTTCGGTATAAGAACTTCTACCAGGGTCATTCAATAAATAAGGTGAATTTTTAGGTATAAGGACTTCTAGGAGCTTCATTCAATAAATAAAGTGAATTTTTCGGTATAAGAACTTCTACCAGGGTCATTCAATAAATAAGGTGAATTTTTAGGTATAAGGACTTCTAGGAGCTTCATTCAATAAATAAAGTGAATTTTTCGGTATAAGAACTTCTACCAGGGTCATTCAATAAATAAGGTGCATTTTTAGGTATAAGGACTTCTAGGAGCTTCATTCAATAAATAAAGTGGATTTTTCGGTATAAGAACTTCTACCAGGGTCATTCAATAAATAAGGTGCATTTTTAGGTATAAGGACTTCTAGGAGCTTCATTCAATAAATAAAGTGAATTTTTCGGTATAAGAACTTCTACCAGGGTCATTCAATAAATAAGGTGAATTTTTAGGTATAAGGACTTCTAGGAGCTTCATTCAATAAATAAAGTGAATTTTTCGGTATAAGAACTTCTACCAGGGTCATTCAATAAATAAGGTGAATTTTTAGGTATAAGGACTTCTAGGAGCTTCATTCAATAAATAAAGTCAATTTTTCGGGATAAGTACTTCTACAAGGATCTTTCAATAAATAAGGTGAATTTTTAGGTATAAGGACTTCTAGGAGCTTCATTCAATAAATAAAGTGAATTTTTCGGGATAAGAACTTCTACAAGGGTCTTTCAATAAATAAGGTGAATTTTTAGGTATAAGGACTTCTAGGAGCTTCATTCAATAAATAAAGTGAATTTTTCGGGATAAGAACTTCTACCAGGGTCATTCAATAAATAAGGTGAATTTTTAGGTATAAGGACTTCTAGGAGCTTCATTCAATAAATAAAGTCAATTTTTCGGTATAAGAACTTCTACCAGGGTCATTCAATAAATAAGGTGAATTTTTAGGTATAAGGACTTCTACGAGGGTCATTCAATAAATAAAGTTAATTTTTCGGGATAAGAACTTCTACCAGGGTCATTCAATAAATAAGGTGAATTTTTAGGTATAAGGACTTCTAGGAGCTTCATTCAATAAATAAAGTGAATTTTTCGGTATAAGAACTTCTACCAGGGTCATTCAATAAATAAGGTGAATTTTTAGGTATAAGGACTTCTAGGAGCTTCATTCAATAAATAAAGTGAATTTTTCGGTATAAGAACTTCTACCAGGGTCATTCAATAAATAAGGTGAATTTTTAGGTATAAGGACTTCTAGGAGCTTCATTCAAGAAATAAAGTGAATTTTTCGTGATAAGAACTTCTACGAGGGTCTTTCAATAAATAAGGTGAATTTTTAGGTATAAGGACTTCTAGGAGCTTCATTCAATAAATAAAGTGAATTTTTCGTTATAAGAACTTCTACCAGGGTCATTCAATAAATAAGGTGAATTTTTAGGTATAAGGACTTCTAGGAGCTTCATTCAATAAATAAAGTGAATTTTTCGGGATAAGAACTTCTACAAGGGTCTTTCAATAAATAAGGTGAATTTTTAGGTATAAGGACTTCTAGGAGCTTCATTCAATAAATAAAGTGAATTTTTCTGGATAAGAACTTCTACCAGGGTCATTCAATAAATAAGGTGAATTTTTAGGTATAAGGACTTCTAGGAGCTTCATTCAATAAATAAAGTCAATTTTTCGGTATAAGAACTTCTACCAGGGTCATTCAATAAATAAGGTGAATTTTTAGGTATAAGGACTTCTAGGAGCTTCATTCAATAAATAAAGTCAATTTTTCGGTATAAGAACTTCTACCAGGTTTATTCAATAAATAAGGTGAATTTTTAGGTATAAGGACTTCTAGGAGCTTCATTCAATAAATAAAGTGAATTTTTTGGGATAAGAACTTCTACAAGGGTCTTTCAATAAATAAGGTGAATTTTTTGCTATAAGGACTTCTACAAGGGTCATTCAATAAATAAGGTTAATTTTTCGGTATAAGGTCTTCTACCAGGGTTATTCAATAAATAAGGTGAATTTTTAGGTATAAGGACTTCTAGGAGCTTCATTCAATAAATAAAGTGAATTTTTCTGGATAAGAACTTCTACAAGGGTCTTTCAATAAATAAGGTGAATTTTTAGGTATAAGGACTTCTAGGAGCTTCATTCAATAAATAAAGTGAATTTTTCGGGATAAGAACTTCTACAAGGGTCTTTCAATAAATAAGGTGAATTTTTAGGTATAAGGACTTCTAGGAGCTTCATTCAATAAATAAAGTCAATTTTTCGGTATAAGAACTTCTACCAGGGTCATTCAATAAATAAGGTGAATTTTTAGGTATAAGGACTTCTAGGAGCTTCATTCAATAAATAAAGTGAATTTTTCGGTATAAGAACTTCTACCAGGGTCATTCAATAAATAAGGTGAATTTTTAGGTATAAGGACTTCTAGGAGCTTCATTCAATAAATAAAGTGAATTTTTCGGGATAAGAACTTCTACAAGTGTCTTTCAATAAATAAGGTGAATTTTTAGGTATAAGGACTTCTAGGAGCTTCATTCAATAAATAAAGTCAATTTTTCGGTATAAGAACTTCTACCAGGGTCATTCAATATATAAGGTGAATTTTTAGGTATAAGGACTTCTAGGAGCTTCATTCAATAAATAAAGTGAATTTTTCGGTATAAGAACTTCTACCAGGGTCATTCAATAAATAAGGTGAATTTTTAGGTATAAGGACTTCTAGGAGCTTCATTCAATAAATAAAGTGAATTTTTCGGGATAAGAACTTCTACAAGGGTCATTCAATAAATAAGGTGAATTTTTAGGTATAAGGACTTCTACGAGCTTCATTCAATAAATAAAGTGAATTTTTCGGGATAAGAACTTCTACAAGGGTCTTTCAATAAATAAGGTGAATTTTTAGTTATAAGGACTTCTAGGAGCTTCATTCAATAAATAAAGTCAATTTTTCGGTATAAGAACTTCTACCAGGGTTATTCAATAAATAAGGTGAATTTTTAGGTATAAGGACTTCTAGGAGCTTCATTCAATAAATAAAGTCAATTTTTCGGTATAAGAACTTCTACCAGGGTCATTCAATAAATAAGGTGAATTTTTAGGTATAAGGACTTCTAGGAGCTTCATTCAATAAAGTGAATTTTTCGGTATAAGAACTTCTACCAGGGTCATTCAATAAATAAGGTGAATTTTTAGGTATAAGGACTTCTAGGAGCTTCATTCAATAAATAAAGTGAATTTTTCGGGATAAGAACTTCTACAAGGGTCATTCAATAAATAAGGTGAATTTTTAGGTATAAGGACTTCTAGGAGCTTCATTCAATAAATAAAGTGAATTTTTCGGGATAAGAACTTCTACAAGGGTCTTTCAATAAATAAGGTGAATTTTTAGGTATAAGGACTTCTAGGAGCTTCATTCAATAAATAAAGTCAATTTTTCGGTATAAGAACTTCTACCAGGGTTATTCAATAAATAAGGTGAATTTTTAGGTATAAGGACTTCTAGGAGCTTCATTCAATAAATAAAGTGAATTTTTCGGTATAAGAACTTCTACCAGGGTCATTCAATAAATAAGGTGAATTTTTAGGTATAAGGACTTCTAGGAGCTTCATTCAATAAATAAAGTGAAATTTTCGGGATAAGAACTTCTACAAGGGTCTTTCAATAAATAAGGTGAATTTTTAGGTATAAGGACTTCTAGGAGCTTCATTCAATAAATAAAATCAATTTTTCGGTATAAGAACTTCTACCAGGGTCATTCAATAAATAAGGTGAATTTTTAGGTATAAGGACTTCTAGGAGCTTCATTCAATAAATAAAGTGAATTTTTCGGTATAAGAACTTCTACCAGGGTCATTCAATAAATAAGGTGAATTTTTAGGTATAAGGACTTCTAGGAGCTTCATTCAATAAATAAAGTGAATTTTTCGGGATAAGAACTTCTACAAGGGTCTTTCAATAAATAAGGTGAATTTTTAGGTATAAGGACTTCTAGGAGCTTCATTCAATAAATAAAGTGAATTTTTCGGTATAAGAACTTCTACCAGGGTCATTCAATAAATAAGGTGAATTTTTAGGTATAAGGACTTCTAGGAGCTTCATTCAATAAATAAAGTGAATTTTTCGGTATAAGAACTTCTACCAGGGTCATTCAATAAATAAGGTGAATTTTTAGGTATAAGGACTTCTAGGAGCTTCATTCAATAAATAAAGTGTATTTTTCGGTATAAGAACTTCTACCAGGGTCATTCAATAAATAAGGTGAATTTTTAGGTATAAGGACTTCTAGGAGCTTCATTCAATAAATAAAGTGAATTTTTCGGGATAAGAACTTCTACAAGGGTCTTTCAATAAATAAGGTGAATTTTTAGGTATAAGGACTTCTAGGAGCTTCATTCAATAAATAAAGTGAATTTTTCGGGATAAGAACTTCTACCAGGGTCATTCAATAAATAAGGTGAATTTTTAGGTATAAGGACTTCTAGGAGCTTCATTCAATAAATAAAGTGAATTTTTCGGGATAAGAACTTCTACAAGGGTCTTTCAATAAATAAGGTGAATTTTTAGGTATAAGGACTTCTAGGAGCTTCATTCAATAAATAAAGTGAATTTTTCGGGATAAGAACTTCTACAAGGGTCTTTCAATAAATAAGGTGAATTTTTAGGTATAAGGACTTCTAGGAGCTTCATTCAATAAATAAAGTGAATTTTTCGGGATAAGAACTTCTACCAGGGTCATTCAATAAATAAGGTGAATTTTTAGGTATAAGGACTTCTAGGAGCTTCATTCAATAAATAAAGTCAATTTTTCGGTATAAGAACTTCTACCAGGGTCATTCAATAAATAAGGTGAATTTTTAGGTATAAGGACTTCTAGGAGCTTCATTCAATAAATAAAGTGAATTTTTCGGTATAAGAACTTCTACCAGGGTCATTCAATAAATAAGGTGAATTTTTAGGTATAAGGACTTCTACGAGGGTCATTCAATAAATAAAGTGAATTTTTCGGGATAAGAACTTCTACCAGGGTCATTCAATAAATAAGGTGAATTTTTAGGTATAAGGACTTCTAGGAGCTTCATTCAATAAATAAAGTGAATTTTTCGGGATAAGAACTTCTACAAGGGTCTTTCAATAAATAAGGTGAATTTTTTGCTATAAGGACTTCTACAAGGGTCATTCAATAAATAAGGTTAATTTTTCGGTATAAGGTCTTCTACGAGAGTCATTCAATAAATAAGGTGAATTTTTAGGTATAAGGACTTCTACGAGCTTCATTCAATAAATAATGTGAATTTTTCGGTATAATCACTTCTACGTGGGTCATTCAATAAATGAGGTGAATTTTTCGGTATAAGGACTTCTAATAAGATAGAAGATTACTTTCTTTTATTTTTCAATGTAGTCTCGCAGCAGTATCACATATTTTTCCCATCTGTGCACACGTTTCTTTATTCCTTCAGCGTAAAATTATTTGGACTGATCTCTCAGCCAATTGCTCACAGCACTTTTGACTTTATCGACATTTTCAAACATCGTGCCTTTCATGAACGCTTTCAATGGACCAAACAGGTGAAAGTCTGAAGAGGCAAGGTCTGGGCTCTAAGTGGGAGATACACTGCTTGTACAACTCGAACTTCTTCCGTTTGTGCTCTGCAGTAAACATCTGACCTTCGAGTAGGCCAGGTCACCATAGACAATTTTGTGTGCTCTCCCAACAGATAGGCTCTAATCCCTTGCAATGTAATTCACTGTCACTCTTTTGTAAGACTGAATGAAATCATTGACTGATTCGATCAGTTCAGGAGACCTCACTTCTGTAGACCTCCCAGACCTGTTTTCATCCACAAAACTGCTCCGTCCTTCTTTAAAGAATTTAGCCCACCTGTATACACTTTTTTTGGCTGAAACATGTGGCACCATACACAGTTGACATTCTCCTATGGATTTCAACTGGTTTGCACCCTTCAGCAACCAACAACTTGATAACTGACCTCTATTTAATTCTGGAGCTTGCTTCTTTGTCAGCAATCTTTGTTAATATACGAAACTCTCAAAGTTTTTTCAATCTGAAAAGAAAATTAAATATCTTTGAAAAAGAAGTAAAGGAAAAGTTTTTAAAAGAATTTAAGCTTCTATCTGTATTAGAAGTCCTTATACCAAAAGATTCACCTTATCTATTGAATGACCCTCGTAATATTCTGAACTACATAAAAAAATTGCGTAAAATTCAAACAATTATAATATTCATTTTATTTACAAGGCACCAGAGAACACACGCTATAATAGAGACTGTGTTATACAGTTTCATTTTGTATATAAAATATGGTTCCCTAGATAGGGTTAAACAGTAAGACAGATTCTCCTATTGAACTGTACTCAACAATAAATGTAGATGAGCAATTCAAAGCTAATCTGTAATAGAGCGATCGAAGCAACCCTGTGAAACCTATCCCAAGTAGGCATATACGCTAACTACACTACGGTTTATTCTCGCCACGATCAAAAATCTGCCGAGGCTGACAAAGCAAACCGCGCTGCTTAGCTTGAAAGGGACCTCCAATCCGTGGTTGACTGGGGTAAGAAATGCCTCGTGAATGTTCATGCTTCCAAAACAAAGCTTTTATCTATTAACCATCATAGACAATTGTTCCTACTTCCCATTAGCATGGATCAGGCTAGTCTCCCTAAAAACGAAACAATGCGCCTTCTCGGATTAACTCTCACAACAGACATCAAGTGGAATGTCTATATAGAATCCATAGCTAAACCCGCAGCTAAGAAGGTAAGTTCGCTGAGAAGGGCCAGGAATTCGTTCGATCCTGAAACAATGATGCACGTATATAAATCGACCATATGCCCGTGTGTTAAATACTGCTGCCATGTCTGGTCAGGTACTCCTGCTATCCACCAAGGACTCCTTGACCAAATCCAACGAAGAATCTGTAATGTGATCGATCCCGACTTGGCAGATCAGATACAGTCTCTTTCTCACCGACGCAATGTGGCTTCCCTGTGTATCTTCTAGAAATACTTTCACGGCTTCTGCTCCGATGAACTTAACTCACTGGTGCCCCTATATATGAATTCACTCGAGCAACAAGATTAACAACTAGAGCCCAACCTTATACTGTGAAACCAATAAAATGTAAACGCAAATTCTACTCCAAGAGCTTCTTTTCTCGCACTTTCCGCCTGTGGAATTCCTTTCCGTTTACCTGCTTCCCCGACAGCTTCTCCAAGAATTTAAATGTAAAGTCAATAACCATCTCCTATCTCACTAATCTGCATCATCTCTCTTGTGCTCTATTCTCCATCCACTTCACTCTCATCAGTTTTTTTCATCCTTCTCTTAGCCACTTCCTGACACCCCCTATAACCTGCCACATTTTCTCATAATTTTCCTCCTATGTAACCCCCGGCACAACAGTGGTAGTAAACTGCCTTGCTTAGGGGGATATGATGATTAAAAATAAAACGAATCAGCTAACATGGTGTGGCTGTTTATCGATACATATCAAGATATTGACGGGGTCAACGTAGGTATATTTCTATATTTAAATACAGACATAAGAAATTCTTCTCACAACAGTATTTGTAACGTTAAGATTGAGGTAATGTATTCAAAACTATGTATATATAGATGAGGATGCTGAAAATTCGAGAGATTCTGAACAAATTAACGAATTGATTTGCGTTGTGGTGCAGTAGATATCGACTCGCAACCACAAATCTGGGAGCCGATTTCGAATTCTAGTTGAATGTCTTGTATTCACTTACGTACAAATACCCTTGGGAAAGGTATTAATCCGTCTCTTCCCCCCAGTTATGGGTGACATGATAGGACAGATTGTGTTTTATAGCTTTGATCGGCAACCAGTTTACCGCAGAAAGCAATCGCAACCTACTGCAGGATAATCTTCTGCCCAGTCAGTCATGTCTCTTTCTAGACATGATCCTCCAAAGCGTGTATCACGTATGGCACTTAACTGACTGACTGAATATAATAGTTAGAAACATGATTAAAACGTCTACTTGGCATAAAGTGGCTGATCTGTTTTCTATTGTTATAAAGTTATTAACTGATCCCCCACTAATTATATTTAATATAATAATGTAATATAATCTATCTCTTCTCCCTCCAGCTATGAGTTAAATGGCTGGACAGATTGTGTTCTATAGCCTTGGTCGGCAACCAGTCTACCGCAGAAAGCAATGACAACCTACTGCGGAATAATCTTTTGCCTAATCAATCATGTCTCCAAAGAGACATGATTGCCTAAAACGTGTATCACTTATGGCACTTAACTGATTTTATAGTTTAGTTGTTCCCAAACTTTTTTTTATCGGGGCTGCATTTTTAGAAAAAGTGAGCATTGCTCCTAAGGGGAAGTATCAGATATAAGCAACTCTACGGCACAGAAGGTTGTGAGAAAGATTTAAAATTAGAACATTATCATTGAAAACTCTCTCCTTCAATTTGAAACCTCATTTCTGAACACTTGATATAAGGCAAATGTATCACAATGCTAAAATTGGTCGATAATTAATTATAACTACATATATTGGAACCTATGCGTGAAATTACAAGTAATCCATAATATTTTCTACATTTCTGAGATGAGGTATTATTTACAGTATTTACATTATTCGGACTTTTGTCCTGATCTTTGTTGCTATTTGTACCACGTTTCGGCTGCTGTTTCTTCAGGTGCTAGGAATTTCGGACCGAACACTTTATTACAATTACTGGAGTATATCATCCTCATTCCTTGCGTAAAACCACGATTGGTAATCATGAGTTATCTCCCTCTAACCCTGCAAGTTACTTGTTCACTACTGCTGTAGCCTTGTATTGAACTCACATATCTACTTAGCCATGTATCCTTAAGGACACATGGCCCAGTAGATATAGACGTTGGGTAGTTCCTGTCTTGATTCATAGCAGTTACCATGAAAATATTTGTCAAAAAAACAGGGGCAAGCCACGTCGCTTCGGTGAAAAATTGCTTGAAGCTGAGATGGCAAGTTCAGATATATATATATATATATATATATATATATATATATATATATATATATATATATATATGCATATCATCGCTCATTCAGTAATGAATTAGAGAACTCAGGCTATTGGACGTGTATAAGGATAATATACATGCTAAAAAGTCTGCTTCCTTCTACCGAGCGCCCATAGCCCAGAGGTAGAATCGGTAACTGACGCCAATTCGTTCGGGTTTCAATCCTGGGTTAATAGCAATCGGAGTCTCACCGTACTGGTTAGCTGTGATACAGCGAAACAGATCTGTCTGCGGATAACTATATATATATATAACTAATATGAGAAGAATCAACTGGTATATATAGACAGATAGACAGAGAAAGAAAGAAAAAGATAAGAGAATAAGAGAGCGAGAAAAATATAATTTCTGATATCATAGTTCGTTATAAATTGTTAATCGAAGCAAATTAGTGTGTGATTGGAAAGAAAATTACTAATTCTTTTTTTTTCCGCTGCTAAATTATCTATGACATAACATGACCTCTAGTCAGCCCCAAATGTTTAAATTTAGTGATCAGACTAGAATCGATATTTTAAACGAGCGATAGCGATGAGGGGCTAATTTTTCAAAATGCCCCTGCGACAAAGAATCGAAGGAGACTGATTGCGAAAAGAAACAACATTAATCAATCAAGTGCATGCGATAACGAAAGTAAAACTACATTCCTACTTTTGGAGTATTGTTATCTAATATATAAAGCTTAAAAGTTGTATGTACGAAGGTCATTCAATAAATAAGATGAATTTTAGGTATAAGGACTTCTACGAGAGTCATTCAATAAATAAGGTGAATTTTTCGGTATGAGGACTTCTACGAGGGCCATTCAAAAAATAAGATGAATTTTTCGGTATTATGACTTCTACGAGGGTCATTCAATAAATAAGGTGAATTTTTCGGTATAAGGACTTCTACAAGGGTAATTCAATAAATAAGGTGAATTTTTCAGTATAAGGACTTCTACGAGGGTCTTTCAATAAATAAGGCGAAAATTTCGGTATAAAGACTTCTACGAGATTCATTCAATAAATAAGTTGAATTCTTTGTATAAGGACTTCTACGAGGGTCATTCGCCCTATTTATATAAGGTGAATTCTTCGGTATCTGGACTTCTAATTCAGATAGAAGCTTACATTTCTTTCAACATCGTCTCCCAGCAGTGTCAGACACTTTTCCCATCTGTGCACAAGCTTCCGTATTCCCTCAGCGTAAAAATCTTTGTACTCTTCTTCCAGCCAATCGCTCACACCACTTTTGACGTCATCTTCATTTTCAAACTTCGTGCCTCTCGTGAACGATTTCTAGGGACCAAACAGGTGAAAGTTTGAAGGATTATGGTCTCGGCTGTAAGGGGGATGAGGGAGCAGTTCCCTGCCCAGATTTTCTGTTTGTGCTCTGCAGTAAGCATCTGTGGCACCCACCGGCAGCCGACCTTCGAGTAGGCCAGGTCACCATAGACAATTTTGTGTGCTCTCCCAACAGATAGGCTCAAAGTCCTTGCAATTGCATCCACTGTTACCCATTCTGTCAGCCTGAATGACGTCATTGCCTGATTGGATCACCTCAGGAAACCTCACTTTTGTAGGACTCCCAGGCCTGTCTTCATTCTCAACAATGCTCCTTCCTTATTTAAACAATTTAGCCCTCCTGTATACATTTTTTGGCTGAAACATGTGGCACCATACACAGTTGACATTCTCCTATGGATTTCAACTGGTTTGCACTCTTCAGCAACCAAAAACTTGATCACTGACCTCTGTTCAATACTGGAGCATGCTTCTTAGTCGGCCATCTTTGTTAATCTCCAAAACACTCAAAGCTTCTTTTCAATCTGCAAAAATAATTCAGTCCCTTTGAAAAAGTAATAAAGGAAAGAAAATTTAACAAAGTAAGCTTCTATCTGTATTAGAAATCTTTATACTGAAAAATCCACCTTATTTATTTAATGACCCTCGCATGTCAGTTCGGAGTCTTTGAAATATTGCAACTAATATGTTGTTATACTTTCCGGTATAAACGGGGTATTTATGTCCTAATATTGTTTATTCGAAGTAGGAGGTATTTGCAAACTCTTGATTATTTCATTGTTTTCCCTTCGAGTGAAAATTGCAAAACATTTCAGTGGTTGCTGTTGTCATTTATAGTTCTCCAGTGATGCGATTTCTGTCATGTGGTTCAAACCTCTGTGATTTTAGAGTTTATCATGTACATTTATAAATCTGTCATTCATTAGTGCATTGAATACCGTTGCCATATCTGGTCTGATGCCCCTGCTATTCACCTCAAAGACTTTCGACAAAATCTCAAGAAAGATCAGCAATGTTGGTTGTTTTTTTTTTGTTTTTTTTTTTAATCATCTCACCCCGAGCAAGGCGGAAACGCCACTGATGTGCAGGGGCTACATAAATGTAAAAAGATTAATTAGAAAAGAGTGAGGAGTACAAACTAGTTAGAAAGGAACAATAGAAAGCTGAGAAAGCAGGTGCGATGACAGATACATAGGTGGAGAGAAAGGGAGGGTTATACAGGGGTGGGGAGAGATCTAGAGTCCAGTGGTTAGTAGATGAGTATTGACTTTGCATTTAAATTTCTGGAGGTTGTAGCCGTTAGGAAAGCAAGAATACGGGAGCGAGTTCCACAGGCGGGAAGTGCGAGAGAAGAAGCTGCAGGAGTAGAATTGTCGTCTGCATTTGGCTAACCTGACTGTGAATGGGTGGGACCCAGTTGCCAGTCTGGTTGCACGAGTAAACACCTGTTGAGGAGGCATCAGTGACTTAAGCTTGTCCGAGCAGAAGCCATGAAAGTATTTATAGAACAGACAAAGGGAGGCCACCTTTCGACGATGGGGATGTGGCTGCAGTCGAGCCGCCAGATCAGTACCTATCACATTACAGACTCTTCTTTGGAGCCTCTGAAGAACACTGAGAAGAACGGCAGAGACAGCTGGAGTTCCTGGGACATTCAACGAGTCTTGGAATACCTGATAGTAACAGGCTAGATAGAGGGGAAAAAGAGGCAGGGGAATGCAGCAGATAACATATCTGAAGGACCTGATCAGGTGGATGACAGAACGAGGGTTTACTGTAGTAATAGGAGAAAGCGTGCTAAGAGCCACTAGGGATAAGGAGAAAGCCATGATCGCCTCCGTTTTGAAAGGGCAGGGCACATAGAAGAAGAAGAATTTCTACCATATATTAATGCTTCCAAAACAAAGCTTTTATCTATTAACCATCATAGACAATTGTTCCTACTTCCCATTAGCATGGATCAGGCTAGTCTCCCTAAAAACGAAACAATGCGCCTTCTCGGATTAACTCTCACAACAGACATCAAGTGGAATGTCTATATAGAATCCATAGCTAAACCCGCAGCTAAGAAGGTAAGTTCGCTGAGAAGGGCCAGGAATTCGTTCGATCCTGAAACAATGATGCACGTATATAAATCTACCATATGCCCGTGTGTTAAATACTGCTGCCATGTCTGGTCAGGCACTCCTGCTATCCACCAAGGACTCCTTGACCAAATCCAACGAAGAATCTGTAATGTGATCGATCCCGACTTGGCAGATCAGATACAGTCACTTTCTCACCGGCGCAAAATGCCTTCCCTGTGTCTCTTCTAGAAATACTTTCACAGCTTCTGCTCCGATGAACTTAGCTCACTGGTGACCCCTATATATGAATTTACTCGAGCAACAAGATTAACAACTAGGTCCCACCTTTTTACTGTGAAACCAATAAAATGTAAACGCAAAAGTTACCTTCTTAGAGCCTTTACCTAAATTGAATACTGCTGCCACATCTGGTCGGGTGCCCCTGCTATTCTCCTCGGCGTTCTTGACAAAATACAACGGAGAATATGTAATCTGTAATGTGATCGATACCGACTTAGCTGACCGGCTGCAGTCACTCTCTCACCGGCTTTGCATGGCTTCCCTGTGCCTCTTCTATAAATATTTTCACGGCTTCTACATCGATGAACTCAGATCACTGGTGCCACCTAGGTACGAATTTGCATGAGACACTAGATTAGCAACTACGTCCCACCCTTTCATGGTGAAACGGATAAAATGTAAACAACTTCTACTCCAACAGCTTCTTTTCTCCCACGTCCCGCCTGTGGAATTCCCTTCCGTTCACCTGCTTCCCCGACAACTACAATCTACAATAATTTAAATGTGCAGTCAATAAATTTAAATGTAAAGTCAATATTCATCTCCTATCTCACTAACCTGCATTGTCTCTCGTGCTCTGTTCTACATCCACTTCACTTTCATCAGTAGTCTCATCTTACTGCTACCCACTTCATGACACCCGCTATAACCTTTCACTCTTTCTCATAACTTTCATTTTATGTAACCCCTCCACAACAAAGGCAGTAAAATGCCTTGCTTGGTGCGATATAATTATAAAATTTAAAATTTAAAATAAAAATAAAAATTATTCGATCCCCCTCATAAAGGCACAATGTGATACAAGGCCGATTTTACAGTGGTGTTTTTCTCGAGCAAAACTTCTCGTAAACCGCGTATAGTTGAGGTCAGGTTCTAGTCTATTAATTCTAGACAAGACTCTGCACTTCAGTATAGCCTCGTCTCGGTGCCTCTCAATTTCAGAGCATAAAACAAAATAAATATTTAAAAAAATAATAAATTTTTCGTCAGCAAGTGTATTTACCCTACTCCCCAACTGGAGTGAGTTGTGATACAACTTCGGTTTTAAATGTGGGGAGCCCGGATTCGTGACGAGTACCTGGTCCACCTCTCTGGTGCAATGGGGTGGAGAGGCCTCGGGACACTGTTTCCCGGGATCATGCATCTACACAGTGTAATTTTTCTCAAATGTACCTCTGCCCTCGTGAACAGAGCTACAACTGAGCGGCACTATGTCTTCGAGGACAGAGACGCAACTGAGAGATGATTTTTGGTCCCTACCCGACACAAAATATGTCGGGTAAGTAAATAGTCGTCGGCAAAAGAAGTAACTTAAGCAGTGAGTGATGAACTGAAGACATGAAAATCAATCAAAGAAAAAAAATTACTGGTCAATTCGTTTTTTACGATTTATCAACTCTTTGCATATTATGTAAAGCGAGAAAATATTTTTAAATTTTGAGATAATTTATTGCTACAAGTTTTATTGTTACAAATTGATACAAATCTTAAACTATCATTGTTGGATAAAATTGTGGCTTCAAATCTTGCTCAATTTTACTTTTTCTAAGTTAATATGATGAGCTCAACGCGGATTTCCAAGTCATTATCTATTACACCACCTATTTTCCGAGTCATTATCTATTAAACCAGCTATTTTCCGAGACATTATCTATTATACCACCTATATTCCGAATCATTATCTATTAAACCACCTATTTTCCGAATCATTATCTATTAAACCACCTATTTTCCGAGTCATTATCTATTAAACCACCTATTTTCCGAGTCATTATCTATTAAACCACCTATTTTCCGAGACATTATCTATTATACCACCTATATTCCGAGTCATTATGTAATAAACCACCTATTTTCCGAATCATTATCTATTAAACCACCTATTTTCCGAGTCATTATCTATTAAACCACCTATTTTCCGAATCATTATCTATTATCCAAACAATTTTCCTAGACATAATCTTTTACACCACCTATTTTCAAAGACATTATCGATTAAACCACCTATTTTCCGAGTCATTATCTATTAAACCACCTATTTTCCGAGACATTATCTATTATACCACCTATATTCCGAGTCATTATGTAATAAACCACCTATTTTCCGAATCATTATCTATTAAACCACCTATTTTCCGAGTCATTATCTATTAAACCACCTATTTTCCGAATCATTATCTATTATCCAAACAATTTTCCTAGACATAATCTTTTACACCACCTATTTTCAGAGACATTATCTATTAAACCACCTATTTTCCGAGTCATTATCTATTAAACCACCTATTTTCCGAGACATTATCTATTATACCACCTATATTCCGAGTCATTATGTAATAAACCACCTATTTTCCGAATCATTATCTATTAAACCACCTATTTTCCGAGTCATTATCTATTAAACCACCTATTTTCCGAATCATTATCTATTATCCAAACAATTTTCCTAGACATAATCTTTTACACCACCTATTTTCAGAGACATTATCTATTACACCATCTATTTTCTAAGTCATTATCTATTAAACCACATATTTTCCGTGGCATTATCTACTAGGCAACCTATTTTCCGAGTCATTATCTATTACACCACCTATTGTCCAAGACGTTTTCTATTACACAACCTATTTTCCGAGTCACTATTTATTACAAAACCAATTTTTGAATCCTTATCTATTACAGTAACCATTTTCCGAGTCATTATCTATTGCACATCCTATTTTCCGAGTTATTTTCTATTACACCACCTATTTTCCGAGTTATTATCTATTACACCACCTATTTTCTGAGTCATTATCTATTAGACCACCTATTTTCCGAGTCATTATCTATTACACTACCTTAGCGGTCACTCATCGAGGAACGGAACAGCTCGACGTTGCTTATCTTACCGATGTTTCAACGTGATGCGCCTGTAAGAGGATAATTTTAACTGGGAATTGTAACTAAGCTCTTAAGAGATCTTTGTCCTCCTATTCTTCCTCTTCTCTGTGCCATGTTCATTCTGGACGTAGGCGATCATTTTCTTCCCCATATCCCTGTCTCTGGCGGCTCTTAGCACGCTTTATCCTGTTGCACCATGTAACCCTCGTTCCGTCATCCACCTGATCAGGTCCTTCAAATATGTTATCCGCTGCTGTCACTTTTTCCCTCTATATGGCCTCTTAGTAACAGGTTCTCCAAGCCCTTCTTCCTCATTGCATGTCCCGGGTACTTTAGTTGTCTCTTCCTGATGCTCAGTATTAATTTTCTTTTCGTCTCCATCCTTTCCAAAATCTCGTAATTACTCACATGCTCGATCCATGATATCTGCAGCGTCCTCCTATATGGCAGCGAATGCTGGACAATCACATTAGATATGAAGGAGAGAACCGAAGCAGCAGAAATATAGTTCTACAGAAGGATGCTGAGGATACCATGTAACAAACATTTGAGAAAAAACAGTTTTGGTTGAGAATGGAAACAAAAATTAAATTTATGCTTAACATTAAAAATATTGCAATATGAACTCTGGTTACTGGACATTAGGTTTATAAGTCCCAAAATTTCATGGCCCAGTGGATATAGACGTTGGTTAGTTCCTGGCTTCACTCTTAGATTTGTGAGTTCAATACCAGGCTACAGAAGTGAGGAACAATAACTTGAAGGGTTAGAGAGAGATACCTTATGACTGCCAATCGTGTCATTACTACTACGCAAGGAATGAGAAAGATATACCCCAGTGATTGTAATAATGGGTTCGGTTCGAAATTCCTAGCAGCTGAAGAAGGCCGGAGCTTACAACAGCCGAAACTTTGTACAAAGATGAAGACAATAGTCTGAATAATGTAAATCAGGAAGAGACGTTTGAAGTTTCTGGAATACGTAATGAGGAAGGAGAGCTTGGACATCTGACCTCTCTCAGGGATTAAATAACATGACAACTATGTATTAAGAGCTACAAGAGATAGGAAGATGTGGTGGGCTATAATATTCTATGTTTTGAAGGGGCAGGACACATTAAAGAAAGATGGGCTCATCCCTTGTTCCCTGTTTAGGATGTGGTTTCCGGCTTTCTCTTTCCCAATCTTTTTACTCTTTTCTTTTTCAATTGGAATAGGTAGCCTAAACTATCGCCCGGTTCACGCTCCACCCACGTCTATTGAACAGGTGAAGAGGCTCATCCCTAGTTCCCTGTTTAGGATGTGGCTTCCGGCTTTCTCTTTTCCAATCTTTTTACTCTTTTCTTTTTTCAATTGGAGTAGTTAGACTAAACTATCGCCCGGTTCACACTCCACCCACATCTATTGAACAAGTGAAGAGGCTCATCCCTTGTTCCCTGTTTAGGATGTGGTTTCCGGCTTTCTCTTTTCCAATCTTTTTACTCTTACGTAGCCCCCTGCGCATCAGTAGCGTCATCACCTTGCTCGTGGTGATATGATTAAAAAGATATTTTGTAATAATATAGAAATGAACATATTTTACATCGGAAACCCAAAGCCATACTGAAATCTCCAAATACGCCTTCCAGAAATTTAAGGAAATGGCAATTTTATCGGAAGCAATGAAAGCATTATCGAAAGCATTACAAATTTTCGGAAAATTTCCTGGCACGTAAAGAAGTAACACGAATGCGATGTGGTGCATTGGATATCGACTCGGAACGTCAAATCAAGTAGCCAAGTTCGAATTCCAGTTGAATTTCTTGCATTCACTTACGCACAAATACTATTGGAAAAGGTGTTAGTCCGTCTCTTCCCTTCAATTATGGGTTAAATAATAAGACTAAGTGCCAGACGTGATACAAGCTTGGATAATCATGTCTCTTTCAATATGACTGAGTAGGCAGAAGATTTTTCCCGTAGTAGGTTAACAAATCTTTTTGCTGTAGATTGATTGTCAATAATGGCTAATGAATCCAGTCTGTACTGCTATTTAACTCATACCTGGAGGGAGAAAATATGAATTAATACGTTTCTCAAGGATATTTTAGCGCAAGTGAATGGATGTGCGTTGTGGTGCAGTGGATATCGACTCAGAATTACAAATCTGGGTGGCCCACTAATTATATTTAATACGATGAAATATAATCTATCTCTTCTCTCTCCAGCTATGAGTTAAATAACAGGACAGATTGTGTTCTATAGCCTTAGTCGGCAACAAGTCTACCGCAGAAAGTAATGACAACCTACTGCGGGATAATCTTCTGCCCAGTCAGTCATGTTTCTTTCGAAGCATGATCGCCCAAGCGTGTATTACGTATGGCACTTAACTGACTGAATATAATAGTTGAAAACATAATTAAAACTTCTACTGGGCATAAAGTGGGGGATCGGTTTTCTATTCCCATGAAGTAATAAACTGATCCCCCACTAATTATAATATAATAATACTGTATAGCCTATCTCTTCTCCCTCCAGCTATGAGCTAAATGGCAGGACAGATTGGGTTCTAAAGCGTTAGTCGGCAACCAGTCTACCACAGAATGTAATGACAACCTACTGCGGGATAATCTTCTGCCCAGTCAGTCATGTCTCTTTCGAGACATGATCACCCAAGCGTTTATCACGTATGACACTTAACTGACTGACTAAATATAATAGTTGAAAACATAATTAAACTTCTACTGAGCATAAAGTTGGGGATCGGTTTTCTATTGTCATGAAGTAATAAACTGATCCCCCACTAATTATACTTAATATAATAATACAGTACAACCTATCTCTTCTCCCTCCAGTGTGAGTTAAATGGCAGGAGAGATTGGGTTCTAAAGCGTTAGTCGGCAACCAGTCTACCACAGAATGTAATGGCAACCTACTGCGGGATAATCTCTGCCCAGTCAGTCATGTCTTTTTCGAGACATGATCGCCCAAAGCGTGTATCACGTATGAAACTTAACTGACTGACTAAATATAATAGTTGAAAACATAATTAAAACTTCTACTAGGGATAAAGTGGGGGATCATTTTTCTATTGTTATGAAGTAATAAACTAATTCTCCACTAATTATACTTAATATAATAATGTAATATAATCTATCACTTCTCCCTATAGCTATGAATTAAATAGCAGGACTGATTCGGTTCAATAGCCTTGGCTGGCAACCAGTCTACCGCAGAAAGTAATGGCAATTTACCACGGGATAAGTCAGTCATGTATCTTTCGAGACATGATCGCCCAAAGCGTGTATCACGTATGAAACTTAACTGACTGACTGGTTCTACAGATAGTGTTAGAAACTTTGCTCTCTAAAAAGGTTAAAAAAAATAATTGTTATTTTTTTAACCTTTTTAGAGATACACAACATAAAATATAACTTATAGCTCGATATCCAAGTTTTTGTAGATTGTTGCAACAACTTCATTTTTTTTCTAAAATGGCTATCACTCCATGCAAGACAGTAATGCCACAAATAAAAGAAGATTGAGAGGACGCGGAAGAATTGAGAACAGAAACATTAATAACGAGCAGAAAAGAAAAGAGTAATCAGGACAGCAGACAGCGGTAACATTGCAATTTAAATTTTTCCAGATTAAAGTTCAGAGTATTAAGAATCATGAAAATTTCGCTAGAAACAAAGTACTGGATTGATATGTGATGTCTCTCCTTCATCATTTCTGTGAAGGCTGGACAATAACATCAACGATGAAGATAAAACTTAAAGCAACTTCTCCCTCCAGCTATGAGTTAAATGGCAGGACAGATTGCGATCTATAGCCTTGATTGGTAACCAGTCTACCGCAGAAAGCAATCATCTGCTCAGTCATCTCTCTTTTGAGACATGATCGCCAAAGCGTGTATCACGTATGGCACTTAACTGACTGACTTAATATAATAAACAATTAAAATTTCTACAGGGCATAAAGTGGGGGGTCGGTTTTCTATTGTCATGAAGTAATAAACTGATCCCTCACTAATAAAACAATATAATAATGAAATATAATCTATCACTTCTCTCTCCAGGTATGAGTTAAATAGAGGGAAAAATTGTGTTCTATAGCCTTGGTCGGCAACCAGTCTACTGCAGAAAGCAATGGCAACCTACTGCGTGATAATCATTTGCCCGGTAAGTCATGTCTCTTTCGAGGCATGATCTCCCAAAGCGTGTATCACACACACACATATATATATATATATAAGATCATTAGTTAACATATATATATAAGATTATTAGTAAAAATATTTTATATATTATGTTTGTAAGACAGAATTATTATTAGTAGTAGCGATAGTATTTTCTTATATTTATTATTTTTATATTAAATTGTCAATATTTTTATTGGTATTTGTTAGATATCAATATTTTTTATTAGAACTGTTCATTAAATATATGCTTGCTATGATTTATTGCGACTGTTTGATTTTGGGCGATGTTGTGGCCTTGTTGGGGCCGGAAATGAAGACATGATGAAAGAAGAGAATAAACAATTATATTTAACAAAGGCAGTAGTACAAACATATACCAATGAGAGATTATTAGAGTGACTGTTAGTCTAGGTCTCAGAGTTATCCGCTGGATTAGATTGCGCATCTTCTCTTTGTTCTCTACAAAGCAGAATTGCTGCTTATATATAGTTTGGAAGAGTTCATGTCTCATATGGGTAAGTCACCATAGCAACCCACTCCTAAGTATCAACTCCGCAGTAGCCTTAAAATTATTTTTTCTTTTTAGATTCATGACGAGAAAATCAGTCATTTTTCTTTTCCTTTATAAACGGCGCAGGTTCATCCCCGTTTATGGTATCGGCATGTCAAACGTATCGTAAATGACATCCATCACTTGTCATTTTTCAGGAGAACTGCTGTCAGCATCATTCGACAGGCGTTTTCTGAGCTGATTTAAATGTCTTTTGTGAGTGATCTGGGGACCTTTAATTATACAGTCCATATTTCCTACTGTTTTGTCAATTGTACCCATTTCCCAGAATATCTATCTATCTATCTATCTATCTATCTATCTATCTATCTATCTATATATATATATATATATATATATATATATATATATATATATATATATATATATATATATATATACAGACTAACACACACATACTGGGTGGGATGGGTTAATTGTCGCTATTTTAATTTTTTAGTTTTCACATGCGCGTTGTTGTTTTTTATTTTGTCACTTGCAAAATATAGCAGGTTCGGTTGCAATGAGAAAAGGTACCTTTTGACACAATTCACCTCGAGAGATCTTTGGAGGCGGCACGCTGTCAACCGGAAACTACAATATGTGCAAGTCAGTGCGACTGGTTGTCAATCTAACGATAATACGGAGTATTCGGAAAGAGTTAGATGAGTTTAATGGTGTTTGGATATATCTCTGCTGATAGCGACGTTATGCCTCCATTGACCTGACCATGCGACTAAACATGGAGGCCTTCATAAAGTACCTTGAGGAGGTAAGGCTGGAAGCCCATAGGTGTAGTAGCAGGACTCTGCACCTTGCCACACAGACAGGAGAACCCAGTCATGACTCCGGGACAATTTCTATTGTCCACATACCTACCCAGATAGCAGTCTTTCTTTATTATTATGCGTGGTTGAACGAGAAACCAATAAAATTACTTATAACACAAAAGATGAACAGAAGGCAAGTATTATGGCAGCATTCACCAACTTAAAAAAATGATCGCGCAAAAAAGTTGCAGAAGATTCCGAAATCACGTGGTGGCCTTGGACAAAGCCAATGGCAATTTTATTTTAAAAGTATTTCAAAACATTTTTGAAAAAATCCGGTCAATGTAGCTACGTAAATGAGTTGGTGGTGTCATTTTCATTTTTACGTAATTCAGACGACAATTTCTTTAGTGTGTGTGTGTGTGTGTGTGTGTGTGTGTCTGTGTGTGTGTGTGTGTCTGTGTGTGTGTGTGTGTCTGTGTGTGTGTGTGTGTCACATCACCCCAAACAAAGCTACTAGTGTACAGGGGGTTACATTTGAGAAAAAGATCGCGTACAGGAGTTATTGAGAAATGGTAAAAAGATGAAGGGGGTTCAAAAAGTTAGCAGTTGCATTGATAATCATGGAGATTGTTGCAATTCAACAAAATAGACTTCTACAGGCGGAAAGTGCGAGAAAAGAAGCAATTGGAGTAGAAGATGAGGTTACATTTATATATTTAAACGGTAAAATGGTGGGAAATACATGCAACTTTAGTAGCACGCTTAAATTAACGTGGTAGGGACAACGAATCTCGTGAAAGCAGTTGCTATGAAAATATTTGTAAAAAAACAGAGAAGCCACGTCACGTCGGTGAGAAAGTGACTGAAGTCGAGATGCAATATCAGGGTTGATTATATTACAGAAACCTCTTTGGATTTTGTCGAAAACCTCAAGAAGAATAGCAGAAGCACCAGACAAGATATGGCTACGATATCCAATGCACGGCCAAATGTTAGACGCTTGGTCCTGAGAACCACGACATTATTCTGAGAGAGAGAAGTCTTCCTTGGTATTAGCATGTGGAGGGCTCTGGTGGTGCTACTAAATGCGCCCCTGACTTTCAGTTTAAAGGAATGCAAGGGCCTGTGAATCCCAAGATGTCAGAATGTGATCGCAGGGGGTGAAAGCTCTCTGCACTTGACCCCGATTGAGAGATAAACTTGAAGATTTGGAGTGAGAGCTGAGATGCGTGAAGCTAGCAGGCTGCCTGGAAAAGACCCCACTGAAGTGGACTATGCCTCCGTAATTTAAAAGAACCGATAAAGAAAACGAAGATTACTTGTTTTACTATAATCCGTTCCTGAGTTGCGCACTGGTATGGAAGTGATTGTTGTACGATTTCATCAAGGATGAAGAAGAGGCTTGAGGCAGCAGAAATGTGGTTTTGTTGAAGTATGCTAAGAATACCGTGGACTGAGAACCTGAGCAACGCCGAGGTGTTGGAGGGGATGCAAACAAGAAGAAAACTCATATTTAGCATAATGAAGAGGCAGTTCCTAGGACAAGTAATTAGGAAGGAGGGCATTGAGAATTTAATACTCACATGACGGATAAAGGGAACGAGAGACAGAGGAAAACAGCGCAAGACCTACTTGATAGAACTAAAAACTAAACACTCATATTTAACATCAGGAAGAGACAGATGAGGTTCCTGAGACACGTAATTAGGAAGGAGGGCATGGAGAATTTAATACTCACATGACGGATAAAGGGAAAGATAGACAGAGGAAAGCAGCGCTAGACATACCAGATAGGCTTGATCAAACAGATGACGGAGCGCTGTCTATATGAGATTTTTTGTATAATCATATCGCCCCAAGCAAGGCAGTTTACTGCCCTAGGTGCGCAGGGGGTTACATAAAAAAAGTTATGAGAAAACGTGACAGGTTATAGGGGGTGTCAGAAAGTGGTTAAGAGAAGGATGAGAATACTAATGTGTTGAGAGTGGAGTGGACAGAGAACAGATCATGAAAGAGAGAGGATGCAAATCAGTGAGATAAGAGATGACTATTGACTTTACATTTAAATTCTTAGAGATTGTAGTTGTCGGGGAAGCAAGTAAACGGAAGGAAATTCCATAGGCGGGAAATGCAAGGAAAGTAGCAGTTAGAGAAGAATTTGCGTATACATTTTATTGGTTCCATAGTAAATGGGTGGGACCTAATTGCTAATCTAGTGGCCCTAGTAAATTCATACATAGGAGGCACCGTTAGCTAGGTTCCTCGGGGCAGAAGCCGTGAGAGTAAAATATTGAGAGCGACAAGAGACAGCGCCAAGTGTAAGTCCATTATCGCCTATGACCTGAAGGAACACGGCACATGAAGAAAAAGATTCCACATTTACCTCCTCACTTCTTTGTTAATTTACCTATTTCCAAAACTGATTGATCATTCCTGCCTGCTATCGATCAGCAGACGCGTTTGTCATTCAATGAACATCCTTGTCGGTATTAACCCCGACCTTGATGCTGGTCAACGCCCTCTACTTTCTCTCTTATGGCTGGGCTCACTCGGCTCATTTTCAGTGCTAGCGACGAAAGAAATTTCGCCTTCACCGACGCACCAAACTAATCTGATCGGCATCAGTCGCTATGGCGAATACAACTACATTTGACGAAAATCGTTGCTCGTTGATTGACTGGACAGAAAAGAAGATGAGATTAAGTATCGATTAAATACACGTTCGTTTGGTTATGTGGATTACAACGGGTTCTTATACACCCAAACGGAAACGGAATTACACGCACAGATTTATACACACGCACACACAAATATATATATATATATATATATATATATATATATATATATAGTCATTCGCAGACTATCACAGCTCATCAGTACGGTTAGACATCCGATTGCTTTTAACCTAGAATTGAAACCCGACCGAATTGGCGTCAATCGGCGATTCTACCTCTGAGCTATGGTCGCTCGTCAGAAGGAGGCAAACTTTTAGCGTATGATGTATCATACGCCAATAGCGAGAGTGCTCTAATTCATTACTGAATGAGTGATGGGTAGATGCTAGAGTAGCTACTGTTTTTTCAAAGATTACCATTCTTCCAGAGTGCTCAATCCGTTAATGTGTGTGTGTATGTGTGTGTGAGTGTGTGTGTGTGTGTGGGTGTGTGTGTGTGTGTTCTAAACATATACTGTTAGATATAACAAACAATGAATGTCTACTATGTTTAATCATTAGCTGTTCTAAACATTGCATTTTGGCTTTAATTTCAGGTGGAAATAAGGACAAAAATGTACGTCCCTGTAATCTCTTTGAAGATGGCTAGTGTGAGCCGAAAGCTTAGAACCAGCATAATAAAAAATATCCAAATGTTGGACAGTTTTTGTCTTGACTTTACTTTATTTAACAGCATATGTTTAGAAAATTATTTGCTTCCTTGATACACTAAATATATATGTATGTATGTTTGTATGTATGTATGTGGCCGAGTGGTTTTATGTTCTTTTTCTGACCATGAAGCATATGCTCGAATCTCACCATGGTAGATTTGTTTAGAGTAGGTGATTCTAGCCTTCGACATCTTTGAAAAGTGCCTGAAAACTATACTAGCGGGTTGACTTGTAAGTGAAGTTGGGTAGACGGCTTTCTTTGAGAAGCCGTCGATGGTTGGTGTAGCTGTAAGTGACAAGTCATCGTGACCGAGGTTTTAAGCGTCCTGGCCTTGTTCAGTCTGTTGTTCATGCTAGATAACGCGCTTTCTCCCAGAAACTCTAACTCAGGTCTGCTCAGTACAGTTGCATTATAAACCACAGGTGGATACTATTTGTGTAGAACAAACACAAATTTGCCTGATCAAGCGTCTACAATGGGGATTAGCTAGCCGCTCCGATAGACGGGTATCCTCGAATACGAGGGTTCAGGCATTATATATGTACTAGCAGTAAAGCGTTGCTCGGGTGTAATGGAAGCTTTAAAACTAAACCATGGTCCTGGAGCTCAGACTCTTTGGACGTTGGCACGAAAGACTAAAAAGCAATAGTTGTTTCCAGCTAAAGCGAAACCGTAGACTGAAAGAAAAATGAATGGATGTAAGTCAAATTTTGATTTCCTGGTATTGATATCAAATTAGTTTTTTTCGTCTTAAACTGAATTTTGAAAGCTAAATAAGTCCTCTGAGTAAATGGTATCGTGGCTGAGACAAAGAACTACAATTCTACCTACTTATAGTCAAACCCGAAGCAAAAACTAAAATAAAAGATCTGAAAAACTGATTTTGATCAGACCCGGTATGATATCAGGGTACCATTTTCCAATATCGGAGTCAAATAAGTCATCAAGGGATAGAACTGCAACCTTGAAACTTCTGAATATCGTTTCTTATGTCTTTGTCTATGAGTGTATCAAATTTGATTAAAATCGGAACACTCTTTATATAATCCGATTTTTTTCGATTATCGATTTTCGATATTTATCGGGGGTACCTCGACACAAAACCACGCTAAGAACACTCGCAGACGCTTAGAGTACAACTGTGTAAATTTTCAAGAAAATCGGTTCAGCCGTTTCGGAGTCTATAGGTAACGGGCACACACACACACACACACACACACACACACACACACACAGACAAAGTTCCATTTATAAATAAGTTTACATTAGATGTATTATATTACTTCCACATATGGTCCACATATGGTCAGCTGCCATTTACATTCAGCACCTTGATACAACCGAAAAAAATCAGCAATACTATCGGTCCTGATATGGCAGCTAGGTTTCAGATGCCATTCCACTGCCGTAAGTTTGCCTCACTGTTTGTTTTCTGCGCATGCTTTTATGCTAAATTTAGGGATAAGCACTTTTCCATGATACAGTGTAACCTTGATATAATAGAGTTGTCGGGACCGGATAAAAGTTCTCTTATATCCGAGTTTATCTTATATCCGGGTTTCGTCTATTTTATATACATTACCATATGCTCTAATTTGGGACCAGAGAAAACCTCTCTTATATTCGGTGTTCTCTTATATCAGATTCTCTTATATCCGGGTTATACTGTACTCCAACATTTTCTTTTAATTAAAGCGCTATAATAGACTGGCGTCGCGATTTCATCAAATTACAGTAAAGCTAGCTAGATGTAACCGTAAATTTCCTTTTTTCTCGCTCATGGCTGTATGTTTTCCAGCAAACTTTAATTGTGTAAAAGTAGAAATGAAATGCCAATTACTATCTACTGCCATTATGATTACTCCTTTATCTTCCTGATCATCTATATCAATAAAAATGTACTTGTCCGTTTGTTACTATCCGCTAATCTAGAAAACGGCTGCACAAATTGTTTTGAAATTTTACTATAGCATTTTAAATTGAATACGAGTGTGTTTTTATATACCTTATATTAAAAAATATTGCAATATTAAAATATATATATTTTGCAAATCTATTAGCTGATGATAGCCGAACCAAAAACTTTCATTTTCAATACGGACACGTTTACAGACAACTTTGTTATTTCATAGAAAACATAGGAAAACTGCACATTGAAGGTAAACGAAGACTTTTATTATTATTATTATTATTATTATTATTATTATTATTATTATTATTTCTATTTTGGTGGGCATAAACAACAGAAATCCCTTCCCATTTAAAAAAGAAATTCTATTCATATTTTTTTCAACGAATTATTAATATCCCATTTATTTCGTTAGTTTAGTAAATAATTTTTTTTTTCCATTCACCCAAACTGAGCCACTGCAACGCATGGCCTGGTACAGCTAGTTAGTAATGTTTCTCTTGAGTCTTTGTGGATTGACTGCATTGATCGGGTGAAATCGATTAAAGAAAAACATCCCTTATCTAAATAAACTCATAAATGATTATTTTAGGCATGCCACTATATGGCTATCAGGAAGATCCACGTTACACGACTCTGATCATAGCTCAATTGCAATCCATTTAAGCAGTCAGGGAAACCTATTTTTCGAAAATACAAGGATAATAACTGCAGCTACATGTAAGACATAACTAAATAAAATGAAAGTGCTAATAACAAAATAGAAAAGAAAAAAACATTCAATAGCATTAAATATGAACGCGGTCACAATGTGCTGACCGGGATTGGAAAATCAGACATTTCTATGACTGTAGATACATGCATAAAAAAATCCAAACATTCAGTTAGAAATAAAATAAAATAAATCCTCGATAATATCTAGAAGAATAGTTGAAAACTCTCGGATATGCAGAAGATTTGGACAATTTTTACACATTTTATAACAGAAAAGTAAACACTTAGGCAATCACCACAAGAATTAAATAAAAAGCTTAATGGCAGTATTAGTCGTCTTTAATGAAATTGTAATAAAGAAGAATTGCTATCTAAATACACACACACACACACACACACACACACACACACACACACACATATATATATATATATATATATATATATATATATATATAATTCCAAGTGAAGAGGACTCAAGGTTTGTTTTTTATTTTGAGTGCTCTGGCATTTATTTTATTATAAACAGTTGCTCAATATAATGAGAATTATAGAGCTTAATATAATATAATTATATAGTTATGTATCAAGTTTACATTGCGACATGGAAATTTCTATGTTTCGAGATAGGTTCACATCATCAGGCAATGTTGGTGTGGTTGTGGAGATGGTTTACATTTAAAAAAAAAACATTTTTAAATGTAAATCATCTGCACAACCACATAAACATTGCTTGATGATAAGATCCTATCTCGAAACATAGAAATTTCCATGTCGCAATGTAAAATTGATACATAACTCTATATATATCTGTGTATTTGGGTTAATTTATGGGGCTACAAATACACACGTATCAATGGAATTAGAAATAAGCGGTTAATGACTTAGCGGTCTGAATACTCCCAGCTGATCTGACACCAATGCCTCTGTCCTGAATCTCTATTCCTTTTTCCCTTTTTCCTTCTTTGTATTTCTAATTTTTTAATCTTTCTCTTCAGTTAAAGAAAATGCTTATTCCGGTAAAATATTTCGTGCCAAATGGAAGGAATATTGTGTGGTCTGATAAAATGATCTAATTAAGCTCATTGAAATGAATTACAATTTATAACCAATTTAAATGACGTGTTGAGTTTTTCTTTATATATATATATATATAATGCTGTTGTCATATCTGGTTGGGTGTCCTTGCTATTCGTCTTGGGGTTCTCGAAAAATCAAAACAAGTATGGGATTTGGCAGCTTGACTTCAGTCACATTCTCACCGATGGGAAATGGCTTCCCTTTGTCTTTTCTACAAGTATTTTCACGGCTTCTACTGTGACGAGCTTCTGTCCCTTGTGCCACGCACACATGGATTTGGCAACTAGGTTTCACATTTTACCTTCAAAATAAGCAAATGTCGCCCTCATTTCTTCTCTATAAGATTCTTTTTACTCGCAGTTCCCACCTGTGGAACTCGCTTCCTAATACTTGTCATCACTGACAGCTAGAATCTCCAAAAGTGCAACATCAGTTGCTATCTTCTATCTCCTTGACATTCTTATTCCACTTATACTTTCTTCGACATTCCCTGCACCTTATTTTAACCACTGCCCTCTCTTCTCACTGTAAACCCTTTGCAGTACTGCCTTGCTTGGTGGGAAATGATTATATATTTGCATATTTGTGTGTGCGCTCACGTGGTTCTGGGCTAAGCGTCATCATAATTTAGAATTATATTAGCTTAGATTTTATCGGTATAGCATCCATTAATTCCTGGCCTTTTATGATCCTTTCTTCTTTACTTTCATGCATTTCTTTGGTAAATCTTATTACACTATATTTCCCTAGGAAATGGTTCTGTTTTGCAAAATAATGGTTCTTCTTTTCACTAACGATTTCATTAATGTTTGGCCATTAGCAACGACTTCTTCAGCGCTTTCAATATATTTTAGCTAGAGTAAATCTAATTACATTATTTACTATAATAAAATGGTTATATATTATATAATGAACTATTCTTTGCAGTAACCCTTTTATTCATTCTTAGACGTGAGCAATCCTTTCTTCGGGATTTTCAATGCATTTTTAGAGTTAATCTAATTACGATATATTCTTATAAGGAATGGTTTTCTATTGCCGTATAAGCTAGTGTTTAAGCTGACTTCATGTATAAGGAGATTCTTGATATTATTTTTTGGTATATATATATATATATATATATATATATATATATATATATATATATATATAAATAATAACTAAATAGACTCTGTAAGTATGTAGGCTGTAAATTTATACTAAAATAAACCTTCAAAAAAACCACTAACAAACAGAACCTAATCCCGTTACAATCCGCTGCACTAAGGCGTCGGATATATATATATATATATATATATATATATATATATATATATCCACAGAAAGATCTCTTTCGCTGTATCACAGCTCATCAGTACGGTTAGACATCCGATTGCTTTTAACCCAGGATTGAAACCCTACCGAATTGGCGTCAGTCGGCGATTCTACCTCTGAGCTATGGGCGCTCGGTAGAAAGAGACAGACTTTTATCGTATGATGTATGATACGCCTGTAGTTAGAGTGCTCTAATTCATTACTGAATGAGCGATGCGTAGATGCTAGAGCAGTTACTGTTTTTTTCAAAGTCTACCATTCTTCCAGAGGGTTCACTCAGGGTGTGAGAGCGTAAATGGTCATCCGCAGACAGATCTGTTTCGCTATATCACAGCTCATCAGTACGGTTGCTTTTAACTACGGATTGAAACCCAAATGGGTGTGTGTGTGTGTGTGTGTGTGTGTGTGTGTGTGTGTGTGTGTGTAATCAAGTTCAGTTAAATTCGTTGCATTCACATTCGCTCAAATACATTTCGAATAGGTAAGAATCCCTTCTTCCTTTAGCTATGAATTAATAACAGGACAGATTGGCTTCTATTGTCTTTGCTGGCAACCAGTCCACCTCAGAAAAAATAGCAACCTACTGCGAGGAAATCTTCTGCCCAAACAGTCATGTCTCTTTCAAGACATGATTGCCCAAGCGTGTATCACTTAAGACACTTAACTGAATAAATGAATGGATGATACTTAAATATATACAGTTTACAATATAAATATTTTTCCTTTATTGTTATCACATTGCTATCTTCAGATTCAGCTGAAGACGCTGGCAGCTGTGGCAGTTGTCCGTGGCGCCTGAAAGTCCGAGGGCGCCATTTTGCTGCCATATTATTTTTTCTAAAATTTTTATTAAAAAAAAACAAACTTCCGGCCGTCCATAACTCAAGTAAGAATAAATTTATTGGCTATTTTCTCAATAGAAAATGATGCTGTAAAGAAAACAGGTGTAGAAAGTGCAATGAAAATATTTGCAGGTCTGAAGGCAAAAAAAAAATATAGGGAGGATAATAAATATTTTCTTTGGCTTGTATTAAACTGTATATCGTAATAAACTCTTTATTCGATATTTTCATTTTTCTTCTTGTGAAAATTTTGAAAAATATACTTCTAAGGACGCTCAATTTTAGTTTTCCCGAGGAGTTAGCAACCCGAGGTCTATCTAGAAAATGCCATAACAGACAACGAAAAGTGCGGTATTTTTTTTTTTAAAAAAGAAAGAATAAATAGGAACAAATATTAATAGTGTTTAATAAATAAATTTCAAACAGTTAGTTCAAGCAATTAGTTATTGAAGAAACCTACCTTTATTGATCTGAACGACCAGAAAAAAATCAAGCTACATCTCGCTCATTTTATCTCCCGTAACTCTAACGCAGTTATGTAATTAACTGCTGAATGACTTTCGGCGTAGGTACAAATAGATATTCCGGACCTAAAATGGAAATTTACCGTTTTTTCTTGGGACTGTTTTACTCCATATTTTTTTAAAAATTCATTTGATTGCGCTTGAGATCCTCTCTTTTAAAAAAGACATTTATTTAGATATCTCTACAATTATTATTCAGTTATTTATTTTGTTAGATGATTTTTCGGAATCTCAAAACCAGTTTCAAGATTCTATCCTCCCAGAAGGTAGTGTCATTCTAGGTGATGAAATTGTTCAAGTAGTTTCTACGAAGAAGTGAAATTGTTTACATAAAGATTTCTTCAAAAATTTCTTTTAGGTCATCAGATATGATAACTGACCTTATCTTGATGAAAGGCAACAGCCTACCGAATGGTCAATTCCGGACGCAGTTTATCGATTGCAGCTTTTCATTCACGTGTAACTGCAAAATAAAGAACCAATGTCCGTAAACGGCAAATTCTTGTAGAACAGTGTAATATACCAAGCTATTGTAAAGTCGGCAGATAACGAAGACAAATATACATAGGAGTAACTGAAGGTCCCTGGAAGCATAGAAACTACACACACAAAGCATATGTAAAAATAGTAAATATGTAAAATGCACAATCTCAGATATTAAAAACAAATAACAAATCACATCAAAAATATAATAAAAAATAAAAACATCAGCTTACAACAATTTATCCAACACCTGTAAGCCTTACTTTGAGAAAAATAGTTATAATTGCCTTTCCAGACCAAAATAAACTATTAAAGAAGTGATCAGAACTCATTTCAAAAAGCAGACACAAAATTTTTTACAACGCTACTTAAAATGAAAAACATAAAAAAAGAAGAAGAATTGAAAATAAAATAAAATAGAATAAATAAAGGCAAGTAGAAAAAATCAACCCAATGAAATAAATAAGTAAATAAACTAAGTAAATAATAAACAAATTAATAAAACATGGCCATCAACTAAAGCATTAGAATAATGCAACAGATTGTCCACAGTGCAATAGACAACCCATAATACATCACTGACTAAGAATACACACACACACACACACACACACACACACACACACACACACACACACACACACACACACACACATATATATATATATATATATATATCAAACGGCGCGCGAAACACAACATATATGAACTGATGATTGCATTTAGGCTGTAGCCTCTTGATATTGACATTCATGTCAATATATATATATACATATGTGTGTGTGTGTGTGTGTGTGTGTGTGTGTGTGTGTGTGTGTGTGTATGTGTGTGTGTGTAGAACCAACGAAAAGTGCATGCATTATTTTTTAACTTAATATAAAAACAACTAAAACATAAACAGATTCCTGATGGTATCTTCTGACGAGTGGCCGGAACGAATGCTGGTGTGTCAGTCTACAAAACTCAAGTCGAGATGGTGAAAATAGCTTCAGTCCGTTCATTCTAAATGACAAATTTCATATTTTTATTAATTATATATATATATATATATATATATATATATATATATATTTTAAAACATGTACACATTTTTTATATCGTCGAAAAATTGTACGTTTTGTTTAGACATTGAAATTTCAATTTCTCATCAGGTGGTGTGGAAATATTCACAGCTCTATATTATATACCGAGCACTGTTTTAAATTAATGTTTTGGACCTTGAAAAATTTTCTTCGTTCCTTATTCACTCTGATATATATATATATGTATATAGGTGAGAGCGACAACAGGAAGTAAAGTAGAGAAAACGACAATAGAAACAGACAGTCTGACCATCTTTTAGGTTCGGGATCGAAGAAGTATTATGAATCAAATTCTGAAAACAATGATTGAAATATATCTGTGGCATGCCATGCATTAATTTATTTCTCAATCGCAAATCAATGATCGACACAAGACATGTATTGTACACATTTAGTATAATCTTAAATTAATAAAATGCATATTTCAAAAGTTCCTATGAGTAATCACGAATTTCTTGAACATCGGAGAATACATACCCAGAATTTTTCCAATGTCCTGACACATCCAGTAAGCCGGCTTGCTATTTCAGGGCAATTAGCAGTTGACAGTGCCTCTCACACCTCATTACTTTAAAATGTCAAGCAACGAAATGTAAATGAATTTTCCCCGTCTTCTGATTAAGTAAGCAGCGTCCAAATCTCTCGGGCCAATTGTTTGAGTAATGATGCGTAACCTGCGAGCTATTCGTAAATCGGTCGTTTTAATGCCTACGCGCGCATAGTAATGACGTCAGTGCACACGTGCTTGAATAAATTTGCGTGTGCGTAATAGAGACTTCGGGTTGCAGTATGATTCGACATTTAGTAGTGGTAATGTGATTAGTCATTCCTTTTCTATAAAAGGGATATTCAAAATTAACTAACCAAACTGTTGGCGGATACGTCTGTTGAAAAGTCTATATATATATTCGTCATTCGCATACAAGTCTGTTTCGCAGCTCATCAGTGTGCCTAGACATCTACTTGCTTTTGGTCAGGATCGAAACTCAACCGATTTGGTGTTAGTCGGAGTCGGAGTCGGTATCCCCTAAGCCATAGGCGCATGGACATTTTAGCGTGTTTTATATAAGCGGGGTATACACGTGCCAGTCACAGAAAGAACTCAATTCCTTGCTGAAGAGTAATGCATAAGATGTGATGACTATTTTAAAATTTTCCTCTCTCTCTCTCTCTCTCTCTCTCTCTCTATATATATATATATATATATATATATATATATATATAGTGTGAGAGAAAAAGAAGAAGGACGAAGAAAAAGGCTGACGGAACAGAAAAGCAGCCGATTGGCGAGGGAAGTCGAAATAGATACATTGAAAATAATGAAAACAAAAATAGAACATTTAAAAATAGTAATTTAATAACTAAAAAATGCTGATATAAAAAAATGAGAAAAAATAGTGTTCTAAATATTGTTGACAAGATAAGAGAGAGTAAATTAATAAATTTAATCACATTGAGCCTTCTGGATTCATCAGTTTTAATATTTAATTTCTAATAATTAATATTAATAGAATCTCTTTGTGATTTTACTGTCAAGCCACTATGATTATATATATATATATATATATATATATATATATATATATATATATATAAAAGAAAACTCAACACGTCATTTCAAGTGGTTATAAACTATAGTTCATTTCTATGAGCCAATTAGCTCATTTCATCAGATCTTACAATATTCCTTCCATTTGGAACAAAAATTTTTACCGGAACAAGCATTTTCTTTAACGTACACTTGGGTGCCCCATTCTATACGTTAAATATTTATGTCGAAGTCATTATAGTGAACTTTTTTCTTTTACTTAGTTTATGATAAGGCATTTCTTTTAAAACTACGTGTACCAATAATATAAAGTCATTGTGTACTTAGATGGGTGTGTTAATTCATTGCTTGGTAGGTCCTTATCCTCACTTCATTTGGTCTGTACAATCCTCCAACGTCTGATCCTCACAAATTTGAGAGCTGGCAAGTTTCTCGGAAACGGGTGATTCCAGGATTTTATGTGTTAGACAGTTTAAATTTATTTTTATGACGGCATTTGAAAATTATTTCATTTCTCTGATTCAATAATTGTCTAGATTCTCTGAATTTGATAGTTTTAATTTTTTCGTCTAAGCATAAATTGCATCTGCTTCTAAAGCTATTGGGGATTTGAGATTTCCCTGTAATTTTCCATTCAATCTGAGGGAAAAGATTTTTGTTTTTCAATTCCAAGAAATAGAGAGAGCCGTTTGATGTTTTAGGTGGGGTTTAGAAAATGATTGAGTGTGATTATATAGGCGTTGTTTCCATAGACCGGCGGAAATTCCTATATATGTCTTTTCCTGCTATTGTCTACGCGAGGATAGATGGTTGCTTGGTATATCACTTCTTCAGATTTACATATGCATCCAACTGGGCATTTTTTTTTACTCTACAGTTACAGAGGGTTGCACTTTCTGTCTTTTTATTGTTATAAAATTTCTTTAGTATTTTATAATATTTATGGGAATTGATGATGCTATCGATGTTGTTCGTACAGGAACAACTATTCTTTAATGTCATTTTATTGCAGATTTTCCTCAGTGGGTTGTTTTGTTTAAAGTGCTTATCAACTAATTTCAGAAATTATTGCCCGATATTTATATTAGATAGCTTACAGAAAGGGGGGTTAAACCATATCACTTCTTCCTCTATTTCTAGGTTCTTTCGTTCTGGTACTTTGGGGAGGGGGTTCTAAGTAATGTAACTCCTGTTTGAAGCCACTTTTTTTTAAAGCGATGTTGTAATGTGTCTTATTTTCATTAAAGATTTTGCTATTCGATGATAGTTTGTTAATTCTAGTGTTTACGATGTGGGGATTTGTCTAATTATTTGTTGTGGGTGGTTGGAATGGACGTTTATGTAGATTGATGTTTCATTATTTTTTTTTGGTACGGTTTGAATGTGTTGTTTGCCAAATTCAAGGTAATATCTAAGAAGTTGACTATTTTTAAATTAGAGGAAATCTCTGTTTTAAATCCGAGACATTTGAAGGCACTGATTACTTTCTTCTCTATTCGAGATGATAGTGAACCATTACTGTTAGAGATAATGATGAGTCCGTCATTTCTGTATAGATCTACTTGTTCGGGGTTCACTATCCTACTAAGGGTATTTAGGATATAGATTCCTATTAAATCTGCGATTTGGGCGGAATCAAAAGCACCCATAGTATGAGTATCAAAAATAATGTTCAGACAAATCATTTCATATATATATAAGTATTTATTTCCGAGATGAGTAATTGTCAATATCTCGATATTATTTCTAACTATTGTTCTCATTTTTGGTGCTATAGATATAAAACGTTTCAAATAATTACTCTGTGGTCATCATCGGGTGTCCACTGATTAGCTGATATGGATTACCTGTTTTATATATCCTCTGATATCATTTATTGTTTGTTCCTGCTGGAGAGTTACTACTACATCCACGGATTGACCCCATGATAACTAGATGATGGTATCACGTTTTAACTAACGGTTATAACCATTACACCACGGTCGGGAAGATATATTTTATTTCTTTTCAAGAAAATAAGCTTCACACTCGGCCTTCTCTAGAAATGATAAGACCTTTCATATTAGCGTTTCATTGGCATATTTAGGAAAGACTACATTCTCATTTGTTTATTTTCTACACAATGCGCATAATTACTTTTAAGATATCGCAAAAATAGGAAGAGAAAAAAGTGAAACAAAAGCGAAACGAATATAACTCTTTCTTTCTTTCTTTCTTCATATCTTCTTCTTCTTTTATGTACCGTGTCCCTTCAGGACGTAGCCGATCATGGCCTTCCACGTCTTTCTATCCCTGGTAGCTTAGCACACTTTCTCTGTAACAACTCTCAGCCCACGTTCTGTCATCCACCTGCTCAGGACTTTTAAATATGTTATCCGCTGCTTTCCCCTGTCTCCTTTTCTCTCTATATGGCCTGTTAGTATCAGGTTCTCCAAGCCCTCCATCCTCACTGCATGTCCCAGGAACTTTAGTTGTCTCTTCCCGATGCTCAATATTAATTTCCTTTTCGTTTCCATCATTTTCAAAACCTCGTCATTGCTCAAATGCTCGGTCCACGATATCTGCAGCATCCTTCTGTAGAAACACATTTCAGCGGCTTCAAGTTTTCCCTTTATCTTTGTTGATATTGTCCAACATTTGCTGCCATATTGAAAAACTGACATCACATAGCAATCCAGTACTCTCTTCTTTGTTTCTAGTAAAAGTTTCCTGTGTCTTAATACTTTACTCAGCTTCTGAAACGCGTCTTTCGCCAAGCCAATTCACCTTTGGATCTCTGTGTCGCATTTTCCGTCTTCAGTTAGAACACTTCCCAGATATTTGAATTTTCGTACCTGCTTGATTTTAACACCCACCACCTGTATTTGGCACTTGGGGCTGCTCTGTTTACTGATGACCATGCATTCAGTTTTCTTGCAGTAATACTAGCAGTATAACCCGGCGTTGCTCGGATGTAATGAAAGTTTTAATACTAATCCATGATCCTGGTGCTCAGACTCTTTGGAAGTTTGCACGAAAAACATAGGTTGTTGAAAGGTTGATCTCGAAGCCTTAGAACTTAGTAAAATGAATGGATATAAGTCAAATTTTGATTTCCGTTATCGATGTCAAATAAGTTTTCCGTCACAAAATGAATTTTGAAGGCTAAATAAGTCCTCTGAGTAAATATTATCATGGCTGAGACTAAGAACTACAATTATACCTACTTAGAGAAAAAACACAAGCAAAAACCAAAATAAAAGGGCTGAAAATCTGATTTTGATCAGACCCAATAAGATATTGGGATATCGATTTTCAATATCGAAGTCAAATAGTAAGTACATGAAAACGTACCGTACCCATCGAGAGTAAAATTGGAAAAAATTAGCATTATTAATGGCTGAATATCGGTTTTTGATCAGATTCGATAGAAAATCTGTGTATCGATTTTCGATATCGAGGAAAATGTGTCGTCTGAGAAGATCTACTACTGTTCGAGACTATAAACTATAATTTTACCAAATTAGAGAAAAATATCTGCAGCAAGAACTACGATAAAAGGGCTGAAATCCTGATCTTGATCAGATTTGATCGGATATCGGGGCATCAATTTCCGATATCGGAGGAAAATTAGAAAAAATAAGTAACTAATGACCTGACCGGAAGTCTAAAAAATATTTGTGTCAAGTTTGGTAAGAATCAGATAAAAATAGTGGATTTGTATAAAGGACATACAGAGAGACAGATAGACAGACACGCAAACATCTTGACTATATATATATATATATATATATATATATATATATATATATATATATACCAGGGGGACTAGTTAATCCCCATTGCAGATGCCTGCTCAGGCAAACTTGTGTTTGTTCAACACCCACAGTGTCTACCTGTGGTTTATACTGCAACTAAGCTGAGCGGACGTTAGTTCCAGTTTCTGGGAGAGAGCGAATTACCTAGCGTGAACAACAGTCTAAACAAGATCAGGACGCTCAAACCCTCAGTCACGATGACTTGTGCCTTCGAACTAGCCCAACCATCGACGGCTCCTCAAAGGGAGCCATCTACCCACTTTCATTCATAAGGCTTGTGTGAACCCGTGGTAATGTCTTTTAGGCACTTTCAACGCCAGGAAGCTACAGTCTAGCCACTCGGCCACGTAACAATTTATATACATATATTCTTCGTTTGTAAACGAGTTATTACGCGACCTATGTTTCTATCATGTGGTGTCTTCAGGCGATTTGCAATAACTGATTTTACCGTTTTTTTAAGAACGCTCACGTAACGGGAATTTTTTTTGAAAGCTCACGTAACGGGGAATTTTTGAACGCACAAATTTAAAATAAAAAAAAGTACTTTTTCATCCATAGTTGTATGAACCTAATAAGTATTTTATGGTTGGGTTACACTTAGTCGTAATTTTTGTTCTTTAATTCAGTAATTCATTTTTGTTTGGGAATAACATAATAGCTACGAATAAGCTGTTATTTCCAAGAAAAGAATTTGAGATAAACGATCATAATAAAATAAATTTTTGTCTTTAACGCCAATATAAAATTTTATGATATTAAAACTATATTTAAATATTTTAAGAAAAGGTACAGCACTTATTTTATTAGAAAATTGGCTAAGATTTTACAGATTAGGTTTAAAATTAGACGATTTAAGTTTCAGACAATTTTTTTCCACTTTTGTCTTCAACCCCAGGTTTGTCCTCCATTTATTCTTTTCGGATTCTTCTTCTTCTCCTTCTATGTGCCCTGTCCCTTCAGGACGTAGGCGATCATGGTTCTCCATGTCTCCCTATTCTTTGTGGCTTTTAGTATGTTTGCTCCTGTTGCTCCTGTCAACCCCCGTTCCGTCAACCACCCGATCAGGCCTTGCAAAGATGTTATCTGCTGCCTTCCTCTGTCTCACTTTCCTTCTATCTGACCAGTCAGTATCAGGTTCTCAAGGCTCTCCTTCCTCATTGTGTGTCCCAGGAACTTCAGTTGTCTCTTCCTGATGCTCAGTATCAATTTCCTTTTTTGTTGCCATTCTTTCCAACACCTCAGCGTTGCTTGCATGCTCAGTCCACGATATCCGCAGCATCCTTCTGTAGAACCACATTTCAACTGCTTCCAGTTTTGTCCTCATTTTCGATGATATTGTCCAGCATTCACTGCCGTATTGAAGAACTGACAGCAGTCTTTTCTTTGTTTCTATTGAGATTTTCTTGTGTGTTAGTATTTCGCTCAGCTTCTGGAACGCGTTCTTTGCCATGCCAATTCGCCTTCGGATCTCTGTGTCGCACTTTCCATCTCCTGTTAGAACACTTCCTAGGTACTTAAATTTTTGTACTTGCTTGATTCTGATATCTCCCACATATTTGACTGGAAGATAAAATAATGCCTTTATTAAAGATTTTCTCTTGCAATTTTCTAGCAAGTTTTTTTAGCCTACAAAAAGGATATAATGTCTTATGGCTTGGGGTATGTAATTTTTTGTCATATTTTCATAGGATCTGCTTTACCCGTTAAGTAGGGCGGATACATGCGCGTTGTCTTTCTAAGACGGTGTGCAGTTTTCAGAATAAGTGAAAACATCATATTTCTAAGAGATCTGGCTGAGTGGTTGAAACAAATGCTACAAATAAATGTAGTTAATTTGTCTTCTCATTGTCATTCGAGGATCCTTTCTAGGATGTGCGTTGTGCTGCAGTTGATATCGACTCAGAACGACAAATCGGGGAGCCGAGTTCGAATCACTGTTGAATTTCTTGCATCAAATTACGCACAAATACCCATGGGAAAGATACTGATCCGTTACTTCCCTCCAGTTATGGGTTTAATAGGTTAGATTGGGTTCTATAGCATTTGCTGGCAACCAGTCTACCGCAAAAAGCAATGTCCACCTACTGCGGAATAATCTTCTGCCCAGTCAGTCATGTCACTTTCGAGACATGATCGCCCAAAGCGTGTAAAATGTATGGCACTTTACTGACTGACTGAATCTCCTTCAGAGTGTGAGTCTGATATTTTGGCGCATGGCCCATATTTTAGTATTCCTCCAGTCTCTCTTGATAGAGAACAGGTTTTCTCGGAGTTTTAAGTATTGTACGCTCAACTATCTAAGCTTCAACTCTTGTCTATAAACAAATCCAGTGACGTTCGGGCCAAATTGAATTACTTGGCTCATTTCTAATGCTGGTTCTCCTATTTTTTCTCTTGAATCGAAATGAAGTGAACACCACCGGATCATTAAATCGATCCAGGATGTTTTTTCCACCTGAATCCATCCTGCATATATACAAGTCAACCATCCGTCCGTACATGGAGTACTGCTGCCATTTATGGTCAGGTGCCCCTGCCGTTCTCCTCAGTGTTCTTGACAGGCTCCAAAGGAGAGTCTGTAATATGATAGGTACTGATCTGGCGGCTCGACTGCAGCCACTTTCCCATCGTCGAAATGTGGCCTCCCTTTGTCTGTTCTATAAATACTTTCATGGCTTCTGCTCAGACGAACTTAAGTCACTGATGCCTCCTCAACAGGTGTTTACTCGTGCAACCAGACTGGCAACTGGGTCCCACCCATTCACAGTCAGGTTAGCCAAATGCAGACGACAATTCTACTCCTGCAGCTTCTTCTCTCGCACTTCCCGCCTGTGGAACTCGCTCCTGTATTCTTGCTTTCCTGACGCCTACAACCTCCATAAATTTAAATGCAAAGTCAATACTCATCTACTAACCACTGGACTCTAGCTCTCTCCCCACCCCTGTATAATCTTCCCTTTCTCTCCACCTATGTATCTGTCATCGCACCTTCTTTCTCAGCTTTCTATTGTTCCTTTCTAACTAGCTTGTACTCCTCACTCTTTTCTAATTAATCTTTACATAGCCCCCTGCACATCAGTGGCGTTTCCGCCTTGCTCGGGGTGAAATGATTAAAAAAAAATTCCTTGGTTAACACGAAACCAGATAAAGGTTCTGGTGTTTCCCTTATTGTTGTGGATTCCTGTTTAGAAAACCACACAATATAATAATAACACAAAACAGATATCAGAGGAAAATGTAAGTATATTGAACGAAGATATATAACCTGTACACGGTTAGTAGATTCAGGAATACTTGTTAGTAGGAGTCAAATATATTCAAAGAAGTAAGTCCGGCTAATAAGTCTATATTTTTGCTGATCAACGACTGGCGGTTCAATTGCTCTGAGAAGCACTACAACTTTAACAACAACAACTCTCTAACACATTACAGACACACACGTTTTCTGTAGGCAGGATTATAAGTACACCTTAGACGAGTCTATTGAGTGCGTAAAAGGGGGTGACTCCCCAACACTTATGGATCGCCAAGATTACATTAACAAAATGTTAACTATACTTAATGATCCTTCCAAGTTTCAATGTCTTAATACCCATGATTATACTCTGACCCCTGAAATGCACTTTCAGAAACGTCTGATTAAATGGGTAAAACGTAGTGTCCTGTCCTCTGAAATGTCTGAGGAATTAAGACTGTCTGGCTCCGTTTGTCTTCGTCTTCATGGATTATCTAAGATTCATAAAGAAAACGTCCCCATGAGACCCATACTTTCTTTGATTGGGTCGTCTCAACATAAATTCGCAAAGGAACAGGCTGTAATGTTGCAACCAGTTGTGCAGCATTATAGTTCATTCTGCATTAAAGATTACTTTTCCTTTTCTCATTTTATTCGGAATTGTGATGCCCGCGATTAATTTATATGTTCTTTTGACATTTTCAGCATCTTCACGTGTTGTTCCGTTGTCGGCGACTATCGATATTTGTAATGATTTCCTATATCATAGTCATTCGACTCCGCCGAAAATACCTGAAAAAATACCTCATGAAATTTGCCACAATATCTATCGATTTTTCAGTTTTGACGTTATGTATCGTCAGAATGATGGTGTAGCAATGGGTTCCCCTTTGGTCCCTGTTTTGTCTAATTTATTTGTGGGCTATTATGAAGAGCGCCTACTTTTAAGTTTTTCCAGGCCCACGGTTTATTTCCGTTATGTTGATGACACTTTTTTGTTTTCAACAATGAATCGTAGGTTGTCCAATTCTTCTCCCTACTAAACAGTGTTCATCCTGCCCTTAAATTTACGGTAAATAAGGAGGCCAATTGTTCTTTGCCCTTCTTAGATATTCTGGTTCATATAATCTTTTATCTTAATCTTTTATCTCTATACTTTATAGGAATCCTACCTTTACGGGTTTTTACACTCGATGGGATTCTTTTTGTTCTAAACAACAAAAGATTAATTTGATTAAGACTTTGACCCATAGATCGCAAATGATTTGTTCAGATAACACCTGAAAAGATTAAATTAATTGTATAACTTGTATCTTTGTAAACAATGGTCATCCGTCGAACATTGTTCAATCGGTTATTCGAGAGAAGATTGCTGAGTTTAATAAAATTAAACCTGCAACTGTTGGAAAATGTCCAGTCTCTCTTCGAACACCGTGGTTGGGTAGGGTTATGTGAGACCTTTGTCAAGTGAATTTCATTAAGTTCACGTGAGTGTTATTAAGCAGCTAACGTGCGTGTTTTGTTTAAAACTAGATCTGTCTTTCCATCTACCCATCATATTAATTCTGTTATTTGCAATATTAAATATAGTTGTGGAGTCGACTACATAGGTAGAACGATGCAGTGTTTCGATATTAGGATTAAACAACAAGTGCCTGTTAAAATAATTAATAAGAATTTTTGTCTGGTGATGTGCGTTGTGGCACAGTGGATATCGGCTCGGAACGAGAAGCCGGGGAGCCGAGTTCGAATTCCATTGTATCCACTTACGCGCAAATACCCTTGGGAAAGGTATTAATCCGTCTCTTCCTTCCAGTTATGGGTTAAATAGCAGGACAGATTGGGTTCTATAGCCTTGGTCGGCAACCAGTCTACCGCAGAAAGCAATGGCAACCTACTGCGGGATAATCTTCTGCCCAGTCAGTCAAGTCTCTTTCGAGACATGATCGCCCAAGCGTGTATCACGTATGGCACTTAACTGACTGACTGAATTTAATAGTTGGAAACATAATTAAAACTTTTGCTGGGCATAAAGTGAGGGATCGATTTTCTCTTATTATGAAGTGATAAACTGATCCCCCACTAATTATACTTAATATAATAATGAAATATAATCTATCTCTTCTCCCTCCAGCTTTGAGTCAAATGGCAGGACAGATTGGATTCTATAGCCTTGGTCGGCAACCAGTTTACTGCAGAAAGCAATGGCAACCTACTGAGGGATAATCTTCTGCCCAGTCAGTCATGTCTCTTTCAAGACATGATCGCCCAAGCGTGTATCAAGTATGGCGCTTAACTGACTGACTGATACCAGTGGAAATACATACGATTCTTTCATTTCGTATTATTTGATAAATAATCCAATTTGTGTTGCGGATTTTACTGTGACCTGGTTTTATCTTTTGACCCGATCACACTCGTTGTTTAATCTGAAGTTGTTGGAGACGCTGTTTATCAGGACTAGGCAACCCTCTTTTTTGGAAAAAAAATGGAGGAGTGTTTGCTTAGATTTGCCCTGCTGAGTCTCTTGTATCTTCAAACGTAATAACTTTTAGTTAAATCAAAACAATTTTTCCTCTTCTATTCATTCATTTCACCCATAACACATTTGCATTTCATAATTTTTCCCCGTTAAAAATTCTGATGAACGGGGATAAAACCGGTTGACTTAAAAAATTTGGCATGGCCGATCATAATGTAAAACTTCTTGTCTTTCACGCCATGAGTAGATAGAGCTCTCTATCGCCCGGTTCACACACCACCCACGTCTATTGAGCAGGTTAAGAGGCTCATCCCTTGTTCCCTGTTTAGGATGTGGTTTCCGGCTTTTCCTTTTCCAATCTTTTCACTGTTACGTAGCCCCCTGCACAACAGTGGCGTTTCCGCCTTGCTCGGGGTGATACGATTAAAATATATATATATATATATATATATATATATATATATATATTGATTGATTGATTGATTGATTTATTACTTTGTTTCTGGTCATAATAAGCGCAAACCAGTACACATTTGTATTAAAATATGTTCAATGCAATTATATTGTAGAAGTTTTGAATAGTTTCTATTTGTAAACGAGTTATTACGCGACCTAGGTTTCTACCATGAGTGGTGTTTTCAGGCGATTTGCAATAACATTATTATTATTATAACTGATTATTGCAAATCGCCTGAAGTCACCACTCATGGTAGAAACCTAGGTCGCGTAATAACTCGTTTACAAACGGAATATATATATATATATATATATATATATATATATATATATATATATATAATGAAATTTAACGATAATTGATGAACCTGCTATTAGCCGACATATTCGAATTTTTCTTTGTTATTATTTTTTTAATGGGTACTCGTAATTGAGTGGAAAATCATATATATATATATATATATATATATATATCCGTAGACAGATCTGTTTCGCTGTATTACAGCTCATCAGTACTGTTAGACTTCCGATTGCTTTTTACCCAGGATTTAAACCCGACTGAATTGGCGTAAGTCGGCGATTCTACCTCTGAGATATGGGCGCTCGGTAGAAGAAGGTAGGCATTTTAGCGTGTATATTATCATTATACACGCCCAATAGCTGAGAGCTTTCTAATTCATTGCGGAATGAAGGATGCGTAGATGCTAGAGTAGCTACTATAGTTAAACAGTACATTATATTTTCCACTGGCCTTAGTCTTTTGAGAAATCATTTGGAAAATATCTATCTTTCGTGGATTTTCGTTAAATTCTGTGATGTTTTCTTTGGTTGAGTTTGTTTACATTAGGATACAATCTGACTAGATATTAATGGTTCTATGAAAATCAGGAAAATAACCATAGGAAAGTAAAATTGAACTTTGTCTTCCATGAAACCTTCCGTGGGTCGATTGGTAACAAAGACTCATCTGATTTTAAAACGGCATCTCTCCGATACGGGAGTTTGCAGGTTCGGTTCTTGTCGGAAGATGGAGAATGGAAACGTATTAGCATGGCGAAGAATGGATTACAAAAGCTGAGTATTATGAGTCATAATATATCTTAAGAGTCGTTTTGGCCTTGTACAGTGTGAATATTGTTTGAGTTTTGTTTAACGGCATATCAACTACTGTGGGCTATTTAATGCTAAAAATGGTAGGGTTTTAAGTTATTTTTTAAATTTTCGGTTATAGTGAAAATGTTGATTTAGACAGATTTTAATGAATTTTTTTTTGTTTTTATTCTTTTTTTATTTTAGAAAATTGAAAATATCTTTTAGTTTTGTATTAAAAATGTTTTGATGAGAATAATTTTTTTTTCCTCAAAAATGTGTTATGATAAAAATCTTTTGTTCAAAAATGTTATTGTTGGTAATATTTTTTTTTCAAAAATGTGTATTTGTCTATAAAAGTCTTTTTTTTATGTATATATTTTTTATAAAAGTGTATTTTGATACATTCATAGTGTTTTGACCTCAGTTTTTGGGTTAACAGTTTGCCCATAGCTGGGACCAGAACAGGTACTACCACTCCGGGTCAAGGATGACCTGAAAACAACAGCCATTAAGAAGTGGTTCCATGCTCCTCACAACCTCCCAATCAATGTCCTTGCTGCCGGATGCAGCTTATCGTCATGCCCACGACCAGAGAACATTATTGTAAAAAAAACTCACTTTGTTTTACTATGGACTAGCTTCAGCACACTTCCATTTACTATATACAGGATTACAAATCATTTTATGCTTGTGTTTGCTCTCACCAAAGGATCTCTTTCAGAACAAATATATGTGGGTTTTGGTGCAGTAGATATCAGCTCAGAGCGAGAAATCGGACTGCCGAGTTCGAATTCCAGATGAATTCGTTTTATATACTTACATATAGATATAATTGGAAAAGTATGAAGCCATCTCTTCTCCTTCCTGCTATGGGTTAAATAGCAGGACAGATTTGATTCTGCAGTTTTGGGTGGCACCCAGTCTACCGCAGAAAGTAATCGCAACCTCCTACGAGAAAAAATAATGATCATACAGCGCGCAAGCACAAAAGTAAAGATACAAAATGGTACAATTATGTGTCACCTCGTCCCCGGTTGGCTAACCCCTAGACGATTACGGACGCCAGTTACGATGATGACCTGAACCTGAGTCAGGATTGATGCTGTCGAACACGGCACGAATTATTACGACGCTCTCAGGTCGCTAGTCGTGATGCTCTCGTCACAGCAGCTGGTTCTCAAGACGTCTTTTACCACGGCGAACATTCCTGTCCACGCTGTGTATAATGATCTCAGAAAAGTCACGTTGAAAACCCGGTAGCTGTTTCTCTACCACCTCAAACCAAACCGGACACACGTGTACACTTGTGTTGATAGAATAAAACACGGCACCCAAAAAATAATTAAATAGATAATTACGAAGACGCCTGGATAAGTTGCGGAAAAGTCTTTATATATAAAAAAATAATTAGCAACAAAAACAGAATGTACAATCGTCGAATTCAATTTTCAAAAAGGAGCGAAAGTTTTCGTTTAAAAATAATCAGAGTTTTCAATTTTCCAATTTACTTTTCGTTAAAAAAATCTTTTCAGGGCTCTTTACCGAAGCTTTACGGAAACGGCCGAAGTGGCGCTGGGTTGGTGATGATAGCAGATTCGTTTTGTCTCTCTGGTCCGGCAATAAAATATCTCCTTTCATCTAGTTTAACTCTTTCTCTGCTCATTCTGTTTCTATACATCTTTAGCCAAGACTTTATCGGTGACTCATTATTCGACTTTAACTCTTTTAAGTCGATCAGCGGCAGGCTTTTCTATGTTTCTTTACATCTTCAGCCAGAAGCTCTATGTGAGGTGACCGTCACTGTCTCTACGGCTGGTACCCACTCGTCATGGCTCCCGGTTGGGAACACTCCTCCCTCAGTCGTTACATCTCTGGGATGGACCCGGGGTATTTACGCAAATCAAATCTTTGACCAATGAGATTACTTCTACCTACACATTTCGAGGTGGAGATTTCAAATGAGGTGACAATACTTCCTCTTACGTAATTTCTCTTCATCTTCTTCTTGATTACATCATTTTAGGTTTTCAAATATTCAAATCCTTTCCCAGCAAATGTGGGAACTAAGGATCTGATCTTACCCTAACCCATCAAAATGTGGGAACTAAGCATTTGATCTTACCCTAACCCCATCAAAATGTGGGAACTAAGGATCTGATCTTACCCTAACCCCATCAAAATGTGGGAACTAAGGATCCGATCTTATCCTAACCCATCAAAATGTGAGAACTAAGGATCTGATCTTACCCTAACCCATCAAAATGTGGGAGCTAAGGATCTGACCTTACCCTAAGCCCATCAAAATGTGGGAACTAAGGATCTGATCTTACCCTAACCCCATCAAAATGTGGGAACTAAGACTCTGATCTTACCCTAACCCCATCAAAAGTCCTGATAACCTTGTTTCGACTGTCTCTATTTTACCCTTCTTCCGGCCGAAAAACACAAACTTTCTGATCAACTTTTAATTAAGCAATGCAAGAATATATTTTTTCTTTCTATTCTCTTCAATTTTCCGGCTTTTTAGATTTTACAAGCATACAAGTATTTTATAACTATTTTCTAACTCGAGCTAGTTTTTCTTTAACGCGACTCATATCGCGATTTACAATACACTTCAAAATCAACAATACCACTAATAATAATTTCGTTCGCTCTTTTACAGGCAGTTTTACAAGGCATTCTTAAACAAGGCAATTACGTTTTGCAAGTATCTTAACCAAGGCAACCATGGGTTTACAGTTACATAGGAGGAAAGTTATGAGAAAGAGTGACAGGTTACAGGGGGTGTCAGGAAGTGGGTAAGAGAATGATGAGAATACTGATGAGAGTGGAGTGACCGGAGAAAGGAGAAGAAGAGAGAGGATGAAGGTTAGTGAGATTGGAGATGACTATTGACTTTGTATTTAAATTCTTGGAGATTTTAGTTGTCGAGGAAGCAAGTAAACGGAAGGGAATTCCACAGGAGGGAAGTCCGATAGAAGAAGCTGTTGGAGTAGAATTTGCGTTTACATCGTATTGGTTTCACAATAAAAGGGTAGGACCTAGTTGCTAATCTTGTGGCTTGAGTCAATTCGTATATAGGCGGAACCGGTGTGCTAAGTTTTATTCAGAGCAGAAGTCATGAAAGTATTTGTAGAAGAGACATAGGGATGCCACATTGAGAAAGTGACTGGAGCTGAGCTGCGGGATCCATCACATTACAGATTCTCCGTTGGATTTTGATAAGGATCCCTAGGAGGATAACAGGAGCACCAGACCAGATATGGCAGCAGGATTTAATGCACGGGCGGATGCCAAGTCGGGATCGATCATATTACAGATTCTCCGTAGGATTTTGATCAGGATCTCTAGGTGGATAACAGAAGCACCAGACCAGATATGGCAGCAGGAATTAATGCACGGGCGGATGCCAAGTCGGGATCGATCATATTACAGATTCTCCGTTGGATTTTGATAAGGATCCCTAGGTGGATAACAGGAGCACCAGACCAGATATGGCAGCAGTATTTAATGCACGGGCGGATGCCAAGTCGGGATCGATCACATTACAGATACTCCGTTGGATTTTGATAAGGATCCCTAGGTGGATAACAGGAGCACCAGACCAGATATGGCAGCAGGATTTAATGCATGGGCGGATGCCAAGTCGGGATCGATCACATTACAGATTCTCCGTAGGATTTTGTCATGGATCTCTAGGTGGATAACAGGAGCACCAGACCAGATATGGCAGTAGTATTTAATGCACGGGCGGATGCCAAGTCGGGATCGATCATATTACAGATTCTCCGTTGGATTTTGATAAGGATCTCTAGGTGGATAACAGGAGCACCAGACCAGATATGGCAGCAGTATTTAATGCACGGGCGGATGCCAAGTCGGGATCGATCACATTACAGATACTCTGTTGGATTTTGATAAGGATCCCTAGGTGGATAACAGAAGCACCAGACCAGATATGGCAGCAGGATTTAATGCACGGGCGGATGCCAAGTCGGGATCGATCATATTACAGATTCTCCGTAGGATTTTGATCAGGATCTCTAGGTGGATAACAGAAGCACCAGACCAGATATGGCAGCAGGATTTAATGCACGGGCGGATGCCAAGTCGGGATCGATCACATTACAGATTCTCCGTAGGATTTTGTCAAGGACCTCTAGGTGGATAACAGGAGCACCCGTCCAGATATGGCAGCAGGATTTAATGCACGGGCGGATGCCAAGTCGGGATCGATCACATTACAGATTCTCCGTAGGATTTTGTCAAGGATCTCTAGGTGGATAACAGGAGCACCCGTCCAGATATGGCAGCAGTATTTAATGCATGGGTGGTTGGTAGATTAAGAAATATGATTTTATTTTGCTCTTCTTCTATTACAAAAATAATTTAATTTCAATATTTTAATATTAGTTTTAATTATTGCTATATTATTGCGTTATTACGAGTTTTTCTCTATCTTTTTTTTTCTTTTGTTACTTGTCAAAACAATGGATCTGTTTTTCTGATGAAATGTCTTTCTATCGGATTATTTATCTATCCCGTGTCAGTCCAAAAGCCACAAAAAACTTTCGCTATGCAAATAATATAATCTTCGCGTAAGGCATTTTATTGGATATCGAGTTGTTTTGGGGACAAAGTTACCTTACTGGTTTCATTGTTCGTTATACTTGATAAAGATTTCTCATTGGCAGTATTTTTTTCTTGAAATCTATGAAATAAAACCAGGATGTTTACATGACCCAAATTCCACTGCCTACTTTTTTGTTAGATATTCTCACTCGAAAATAGATGATGGAAAACCGCAGTTGAATAGGTTTCCTTACTCAGATTTATGTTTTGTATCAGTGTCTGTTCGTTTAGGTAAGTGCCATACATGATACACACTTGGATGATCATGTCTCGCATGAGACATCACTGACTGGGCAGAAGATTTTCTTGCAGTAGATTGCTATTACTTTCTGTAATAGACTAGTTACCAGCCAAATCTTAGAAACCAATCTGTCCTGATATTTCACCCATATAGTGAAAAAAAAAAACGGAATAATACCTTTCCCAAGGGTTATTGCCCGTAAGTGTATGCAACGAATTCAAGTGGAATTCGAACTCAGCTCTCTGATTTATTGTTCTGATCCGATTTCCACTGCACCAGAACGCACCCTTCTGTTGTGTAATTACAAGAACGTTTATATTAGAATGATATGAGCCAAAATATGGACAATTGCCTAATCTTATACTCAATATAGTCCGCTCCCTTCTCAGTTATCGTACTAATATCAGGAAATATAGATTCTGAATTTCGGGAATGAGAAGTTATTGTTTTTATATTAAGGAAAATGTCCTCATATACAAAAAAAAAACAAAAAAAAAACGTTCGGCTGTTTTGCACACCGATTTTTTTAGGTGTTCACTAATATGTATGCCCTTCACGAAAATTTTTAGCTGATGCCTTTATTTAATGTTCTGCTATCCATGCCTAGGGATGTCAAATATTTTCTTTAGTCAGTCAGTTAAGTGCCATACGTGATACACGCTTGGGCGATCTTGCCTCGAAAGAGACATGACGGACTGGGCAGAAGATTATCCCGCAGTAGGTTGCCATTGCTTTCTGCGGTAGACTGGTTGCCGACTAAGGCTATAGGACCCAATCTGTCCTGTTATTTAACCCAAAACTGGAAGAAATAGACGGATTAATACCTTTCCCAAGAGTATTTGCGCGTAAGTGAATGCAATGAATTCGACTGGAATTCGAACTCGGCTCCCCGAGTTCTCGTTCCGAACCGATATCCTTTAAACCACAACGCACATTTTCTTTAGTACAAGTATCTTATTGTTAGTATCTTGAAACTAAATCATGTTTTTGCACTGCCGTGCTAAGGGATTCAAATGACAATTACTGTACCGGAAAATTCACAAAACAGCGAATGAATCCACTGGACAATCTTGACTCAGAACTGAAGGGCTTAAGACTACAGTTCAGAGTTCCGACCTTATGCTCTTGTCTTTCTGTTATGCTTGACCTCTTTTGTGAGCAGCTTGTCTTTTCTAGTCTAGCCGCTGTTTTTGAAAACTTTGCTATCAACCCTGACTATTTCTTTCTTTCTTTCTTTCTTTCTTTCTTTCTTTCTTTCGTTCGTTCGTTCGTTCGTTCTATTCATGCTTCCCTTCTTTCATAGGCCAGCACTGCATCGTATATACGCTTATTCATTAATCAAATTTTCCAATGTCCTTCTCAGACTAGTATTTTTATTTCTTTTCACACTGGATTCTGACTACTCTTTTCTCTCTGTGATTAACAAAGCCTGGTTTAATCATCTCACATCGACGCAACGTCTCTCCTATGAAGCCTGTCTTAATTTTAGAGGTCGGTTAGTTTTAACTATTATATTTCGCTGCTAATAAGCCGCTCCGATATTTCAATTCTTACAAGCCGTTCCGATATTTCGCTGTATATAAGACGCTCCAAAATTTCGCTGATTATAAGCTGCTATACATATTCGCTGCTCATAAGACGCTCCGATATTTCGCCGATCTGATATTTCGTCGCTTATAAGAAGCTACGATATTTTGCTGCTCATACAACGCTCTAAAATTTCCCTGCTTATAAGTCGGTTCAAATTTTTACTGATTATAAGACGCTCTGATATTTCGCTGTTTATTAAATACTTCGAAATTTTCCTGCTTATAAGTCGCTCCAATATTTCGCTGTTTGTAAAACGCAGCGATATTTCGCTGTTTATAAAACGCTCCGAAATTTTGTCGATTTTAAGCGGCTCCGATATTTCACTGCATATAAGACGCTCCGAATTTCGCTCCATATAACACGCTTCGATATTTCATTTTCTAAATTGTGCTCAGTAATTTCACTGTTTATAATTCGCTTGGATATCTCGCTGTTTATAAGACGTGCCGAAATTTTGCTGTTTATCAGACGCTCCGATATTTCGCTGTTTATAAAACGCTCCAAAATTTTACTCCATATAAGACGCTCCGATATTTCACTGTTTATAAGACGCTCCGAAATTTACTTCTTATAAGACGCTCTGATATTTCACTGCTTATAAGTCGCTTCGATATTTCCTGCTGATAAGACGCTCTGATATTTCACTGCTTATAGGTCGCTTCGATATTTCACTATTTATAAGACGCTCCAAAATTTTGCTCCTTATAAGCCGCTCCGATATTTCGCTGTTTATAAGACGCTCCAAAACTTACTGCTTATAAAACGCTCTGATATTTTACTGTTTATAAGCCGCTTCGATATTTCACTGTTTATAAGACGCTCCAAAATTTTGCTCCATATAAGACGCTTCGATATTTCGCTGTTTACAAGAGGCTTTCGAAATTTTGCTCCATATAAGACGCTCCGATATTTCGCTGTTTACAAGACGCTTTCGAAATTTTGCTTTTCATAAGACGCTCTGATATTTCACTGTTTATAAGCCGCTTCGATATTTCACTGTTTACAAGACGCTTTCGAAATTTTGCTCCATATAAGACGCTCCGATATTTCGCTGTTTACAAGACGCTTTCGAAGTTTTGCTGCTTATAAGATGTCCCAATATTTTTCTGCTTATACGACTCTCCGATATTTCGCTCCTTCTATGTCGCTCCGATATTTCACTGTTTATAAGACGCTCCGGTACTTCGCTGCTTATAAGACGCACCGATATTCCGCTGCTTGCAACACGCTCTAATATTTCGCTGCTTATAGGTCACTTTTATATTTCGCTGCTTGTAAGTTATTGCTCCGATATTACGCTTTTTATAAGACGCTCCCATACATTAGACGCCCACCCAGAAACAAATCTAAATGAAGCAATCATACAAAATTATCATTTCATTTTTCTTGTACTTTATACTGTCGCCCTTCTATCCATAACTTTACTCACTGAATAGCATATTTCATAATTAAAAACCTAACAGATGATAACAAATTCATCACAGACCCAGAAATATCAAATTTATATTAACTGTCTAGAATGTAATAATGAGAAGAGAAGAAATCTAAACTTATTTATAAATGGAACTTTGTCTGTTTGTCTGTGTCTCTGTCTGTGTGTCCGTTAACTATAGACTCCGAAACGGCTGAACCGATTTTCTTGAAAATTTACACAGTTGTACTATAAGCGTCTGCGAGTGTTCTTGGCAAGGTTTTTTATCGAGGTACCCCCGATAAATATCGAAAATCGAAAAAATCAGTTATAGAAGGAGTGGTCCGATTTTAATCAAATTTGGTACACTCATAGACAAATACGTAAGAAACGATATTCAGAAGTTTCAATGTTGCAGTTCTTACAATGGTGCATAAAATCGATAATATATATATAAAAGGCAAGATGTTTGTGTGTATTTCTGTTTATCTGCCTGTATGTCTGTATTATTTTCAGCTCTTTTATTTTAGTTTTTGCTTCGGGTTTGGCTCTAAGTAGGTATAATTGTAGTTCTTAGTCTCAGCAATGATACCATTTACTCAGAGGAATTATTTTGCCTTCAAAATTCAGTTTACGACGAAAAAACTTATTTGATGTCGATACAAGGAAATCAAAATTTGACTTCCATCCATTCATTTTTCTTTCAATCTACGGTTTCATTTTAACTGGAAAAAACTGTTGCTTTTTTAGTCTTTCTCCGTTCAAAGAGTCTGAGCTCCAGGATCATGGATTAGTTTTAAATCTTTCATTACACCCGAGCAACGCCGGGCTATGCTGCTAGTAGAGTATAATACAGCTTAAACCTAACCTTATTGGAGCCTAGAATCTTCAATAATCTTCCCGAGTTTATCACAAACCTGGATGGAGCCCAATGTCTAAATTACATATATGCACATTTGAAAACAAAATTAAGGTTAACTATTAAATATTCAGAATTGGATGTAAGTGGGTAACTTATACCCACTCCACATGCCAGAATTCTAACACTTGCTACTGACCTGTGATTTTGGCATGGTGGCATTGTCCATTCAACGGATTGACCTCTTCCTACAACTACATATACTTCCCCTCACAAGAAGTGGGAGCAGATCAGAGAGATCAGATCAGCATAGAGCAGATCAGCAGAGAGCGATAGGCAGAGATAGCCAAGACTGCTACCGTACGACCATTGTGAGTCCCAGTTAATGTATTACTACCTAACCCGTATATATCGTTCTACTAACAGAGTTTCAAGTGTTTGTATTTTGCTGTGTTTATATATATATATATATATATATATATATATATATATATAGTTATTTCCTATTTTGATTGTTGTTGTTGTATTATTATCTTGCTGGACATCTTAACCGGGTCCACGATAGATATAAAGATTTCTTTAAAGATATTTTATAGGAAACAAATGAATCCTATTTTTTACCGCATCTTCAAGAGAATGAAAAGACGCAGTTCTTGATCATGTTATCTTTTCCGCTTGTCTTGGTAAGTTTCAGCGGCTTTTACCCTTGGCTTATGGGGGATAGGCTGTTGTATTTTTTTTTTCGATTCTTCTCCTCGAGCTTCGGTCCCTTCCCCACAGAAGATAATCTTATGTTTTTAGAATGTTTGATCGATGGATGATCAATTCCAATTGGTTATATGTCTGAATCGGATTTATTTCATTTGCATGACGTTCTACGAATAATCTGCTAAAGGAATGTGTTTAAGACAATCGCATAGTGCAAGCCAAACATTACTGGATAAAACCGTAATTTCAATTTCCGCCATCGACATTGTGTAAATAAAGTTATCGTCTATGACTGAATTTCTGAAAGGAATTATTATTATTATTATTATTATTATTATTATTATTATTATTATTATTATAACAATATTTATATTTATTTGTATGGATTGAAACTCATTATCTCAGTCTGTCCGTATCTATCTATCTATCTATCTATCTATCTATCTATCTATCTATCTATCTATCTATCTCAGCTCGTTTTCATCTATCTTCTCTGCCAGTTTCTATCTTCTCTGCCTGCTATTTCTATCTATCTATCTATCTATCTATCTATCTATCTATCTATCTATCTATCTATCTATCTATCTCAGTCCGTTCTTATCTATCTATCTATCTATCTATCTATCTATCTATCTATCTATCTATCTATCTATCTCAGTCCGTTCTTATCTATCTATCTATCTATCTATCTATCTATCTATCTATCTCAGCTCGTTTTCATCTATCTTCTCTGCCCGTTTCTATCTTCTCTGCCTGTTTCTATCTATCTATCTATCTATCTATCTATCTATCTATCTATCTATCTATCTCAGTCCGTTTTATCTATCTATCTATCTATCTATCTATCTATCTATCTATCTATCTATCTATCTCAGTCCGTTCTTATCTATCTCAACCTTGTTCATATAAAATCTGTTCCTCAGGACTACATTGGCAAATTATATTCATAAGTTCTTAATAAGTTAGGAGCACAAAATGCCAACTACAGGTTGAGGAGACTAAAACCAAGCAAGTTCAGAATCGCATATCAATCCAGTACCCTCTTCTTCATTTCTAGAGAAATTTTCCTCTATCTGAATATTATACTCAGCTTATGGAATGCACCTTTGGCCATGTTAATTCAACTTCGAATCCTCCAACCTTCCCAGCTATTTTAATTTCTGTACCTATTTGATTTTACTATCCTCCGACTATAGTTGGCATTTCGGGTTCCTCGCTTTATTGATTACCAAGCATGCAGTTTCCTTGTAGTTTAGCTATAGCTTATTTTTTTTGCATTTTCAGTTACCTTCTGTGAGAGGACTTGTAGTTTTTGTGTCTGCAATGAGCTATAAACCGACTTTATTTACTCAGGGCCATTTTTCACTGATGTCAGTTCTTCAATATGGTAGTGATTGTTTGACAATATCAACAAAGATGAACGGAAAACTTGAAGCAGCTGAAATGTGATTCTATAGACGGATGCTGCGGATACCGGGGACCGAGCATGTGAGGAATGACGAGATGTTGGAAAGAATGGAAACAAAAAGAAAATTAATAGTGAGCATCAGGATGAGACAACTGAAGTTCCTAGGACATGCAATGTGGAAGGAGGGTTTGGAGAACTTGATACTAACAAGCCAGATATAGGGAAAAAGGAAAGAGGAAAGCAGCGGATAACATATTTGAAGAGCCTGAATAGGTGGATAACAGAACGGGGGCTGCGAGACGTTACAGGAGAATGCGTGCTAAGATTCACCAGTGATAGGGAGACGTGGAAGGCCATGATCGCCTTCGTCCAGAAAGGACAAGGCCCATAGAAGAAGAAGAAGGTCTGTGAAAGAATTTACCGGCTACAAACTTACATAAACAGCTGTACGTAGAAGAGATTCGAACATCCGAACAAATTTCGTTATGAATCTTGTTTCATATATATATATATATATATATATATATATATATATATCGAAAATTTGGATTTGTCTGGCTTACAAAGGAAAGGGGTTGGGGTGGTATTAAATTGAAAAGAGGGTTAAACAAATAGGAAAGTGTAGTAGGGAGTGAGAAAACTAGAGACAAGGAAAGAGAAGAACAGAAAAGAAAAAAAAGAGGGAGAAAAAAGAAAAAAGTTTTTATATTAGAAACGCTCAATTTTCAATTTCTTCACTATCTAAAAGTTAAATTCTAAAATTAGACATGAATTACTTCCGGATTTTTTTGTAACGTAAATTTCTCAAATCTTAACCGTTTTTTTTTCTAACTTTTTTTCTACCCTTTGTTTCTCTCTCTTTTTATTCTTATTTTTTATTTTTTCCATTTTGACAGACGGACGTTGCTTTGGAGGCGTAATATCTCTCTTAGGGATTTTATGTCGAAATGTTCATTCAACATTTTTAAATATTGAAAATTTATTTTATTTTATATTAGCTCTGTAATTTTAATTACATCGAGTTCTCCTCCTGTATCATTTTTTAATATTAAAATTTTTAATATTAATTAGGATCAGGTTCTTGGAATTTACCTTCCTACTTTTCCGTTTTGGATTAAAGTAATTTAATAAAATAATATATATATATATATATATATATATATATATATATATATATATATATATATAGATAGATAGATAGATAGATAGATAGATAGATAGATATAACTTGCTGCAGTAACAGGTGAAGAGTACTCAGACTGACAGACACAATTTAAAAACATAAACATTGGCTTCATACGAATCTTTACTGTAAATTGATTGTCAAATTCATATCTCATTTCAATCTTCAAACTTTACACACAGTCACTCTCTCTATATATATATTTGTTTACATATACATAGACATTAGCAGTATATCCCGGCGTTGCTCGGGCGGAACAAAAGCTTTAAAACTAATCCATGCTCCAGGATCTCAGACTATTTGAACGTTGGCACCAAAGACTAAAAAGCAATAGTTGTTAAAGTGAAAGTTAAAGCGAAACCGTAGACTGAAACAAGATTGAATGGATATAAGCCAAATTTTGATTTCCTGGTAGCGATATCAAATAATTATTTTCGTCGTAAACTGAATTTTGAAGGCCAAATAAGTCCTCTGAGTAAATGGTATTATGGCTGAAACTAAGAACTACAATTATACCTATTTAGAGCCAAACCCGGAGCAAAAACTAAAATAAAAGGGCTGAAAAAATGCAGACATACACGTAGATATGCAGACACACACACAAACATCTTGTCTTTTATATATATATATATTATCGATTTTATGCACTATTCTAAGAACTGCAACCTTGAAACTTCTGAATATCGTTTCTTATGTCTTTATCTATGAGTGTATCAAATTTGATTAAAATCGGACCACTCCTTCTATAAAGCGATTTTTTCGATTATTGATGTTCGATATTTATCGTGTGGTACCTCGACACAAAACCTAGCCAGGAACACTCGCAGACGCTTATAGTACAACTGTGTAAATTTTTAAGAAGATCGATTCAGCCGTTTCGGAGTTTATAGGTAACGGGTACATACACACACACAGAAACACACACAGAGACAAAGTTCCCTTTATGAATATGTTTATATATATATATATATATATATATATATATATATATATATATATATACTTGTAAATATATATATATATACTTGTAAATATACATACATATCAACAAGTATATATATATATATATATATATATATATATATATATATATATATATATTTTAATTCAGATACTTCAATCCAAGGGAAAAAAAGCAGGAAGGTAAATTCCAAAAAACCCGATCCTAATTAATATTAAAAATTTATTTTAATATTAAAAAATGATACAGGAAGAGAGCTCCATGTAATAAAATATTACACAGCAAATATATATATTAAAAAAGGATTAATTCAAAGATGTTGAATAGCCATTTCGATATGAAGATCCCCACGGGGGACGACACATCACCTCAGCAACAGAAAAAACCTTTCAGAAACTGGAGAAAAATTAGTCTACTTTTCCTTTTTAAATAGATTGCAAAGAAATTAAAAAATAAATAATAAAATAAAATAAAATAAAATAAAAATAAAAATAAAGGGAAAGAAAAAGAAAAAGAAAAAGAAAACGAAAAAGAAAAAGAAAAAGATAGAATAAAATCAAATAAATAAGAAAAGAAAAAAAAATTGACATCGTCTGGGTTCGCAAGAAAAAGGGAGAATGTAACTAAAAATTAACAGACAGACGCGTTAAATCGACGTCAGTTTAGGCAACACGGAAAAAAGGTGGTAAGAGAGATAAAAGAAGGAAGGGAGGGTAAAAGAAAGAAACTAAAGAAAAAAATTTTTTTAAATATTACAGACGCTGGACAAATTCAAAAACCTAATTTCCCCAAAACGTTGAAGTATTAGAAAAAGGCCTTTACTTAAAAAGGCATAATTATTAATAAAAGGGAATAAAAAGATATAGGATTTAAAATAAAATTATTTTTTAAAAAATTAGGTCATTTGAAATTAGACTAAATAAAGACAACACTAGGTAAAAAAAAAAAAAAAAAAAATTAATTACAATTATTATATACATACCTATAGAAGTACACACATACATACATATATATACACCCACAATTCTACGAATCAGAAATAAAAGGGAATAAAAAGATATAGGATTTAAAATAAAATTATTTTAAAAAAAATAATGTGTCGTCCCCCGTGGGGATCTTCATATCGAAATGGCTATTCAACATCTTTGAATTAATCCTTTTTTAATATATATATATATATATATATATATATATATATATATATATATATATATAAAGAGCGTGTGTGTGATTGCGTGTTTGAAGATTGAAATGAGACCTGAATCTGACAATCATAATACGGCGATGATACGTATGACTTCAATGTCTATATATATATATATATATATATATATATATGGAGAGAGAGACAGAGAGGAGATGTTGTGCCACCAGCTGGCATCTAGCACATAACAAAATCATTAATTTTTCGTTAGTTCTAAAACTCAGCACAGTTATATTCTTTGAGTCCGTTCGCTGAGAATCAAATGTAAAATCACTTAAGACGTTTATATTTTTGTTTTCGATTGAAATGAATTGCCCTAAGCGGTATCAAAATATTTAAGCGAAAAAAAAAGAAAAAAAGAAAAGAAAAGAAAAGAATTTTCTTATAACAGAGAAAAAAAAGTGCATACATGACTTGAAGTGGTTGAAGATACTTGGAAAACAGCCAGTTGATAGAAGTGGCGATTTACCGTGATGATACGGTCTCTGGAAAAGATACGTTATTTCTGAGATGTGCAAATGGCCTCATTTTAAATGTGCCCCAAAAAATAAACCAAGACTAAACAATAAGCCGTATATATATATATATATATATATATATATATATATATATATATATATGCGTGTGTGTGTGTGTGTGTTTGTGTGTGTATATAATCTTTTGTTTTTCCCTGTTTGTTTCTCTTGATATATACACATTTTCCTACAGCAATTTTCACTTGAATTATCTGGATTGTCGAACTTTTTTCTGTTTCTCTTTTAACAAAATTATTTATCAATTTACTTTTTGTACTTATAGTATCTGTTGCTATGAGGTCGGCGAAAAAAATATTTAGCCTGATTTTTTTTTAAGAGTTAACATTTTTTCAACATTAGGTTTTATCTTGGTCTTAAGAAAAAATGTAAATATATATATATATATAAAATATAAACGTATAATTTTGTTGATAACTTTTTTTCGTTCGTGAAGTTTCTGATTTAAAGAAAAATCAACGCCGGATTTAATGCCAGTTCTTTTTTAATTCCAGAATTTCTTGCTTTGGAAATATAAATATTTTCAGTGCCAATGAAACAAGATTGATAACGAAAATTGATCAGATGTTCGAATCTCTTCTAAGCACAGCTGTTTATATAAGTTTGTAGCCGGCAAATTCTTTCACAGACCTTCTTCTTCTTCTATGTGCCTTGTCCGTTCTGGACGAAGGCGATCATGGCCTTCCACGTCTCCCTATCACTGGTGGCTCTTAACACGCTTTCTCCTGTAACCTCTCGCAGCCCCCGTTCTGTGATCCACCTGCTCAGGCCCTTCAAATATGTTATCCGCAGCTCCCCTCTTTCCTTTTTTCCCTTTATCTGGCTTGTTAGTCTCAGGTTCTCCAAGCCCTCCTTCCTCATTGCATGTCCTAGGAACTTCAGTTGCCTCATCCTGATGCTCAGTATTAATATTATTTTTCTTTTCGTTCTTTCCAACATCGCGTCATTGCTCACATGCTTGGTCTACGATGTCCGCACTATCCGTCTGTTGAACCACATTTCAGCTGCTTCAAGTTTTCCGTTCATCTTTGTTGATATTGTCTAACAATCACTGCCATATTGAAGAACTGACATCAGTGAAAAATGGCCCTGAGTAAATAAAGTCGGTATCATAGCGCTGATAGCAGACACGGAAAAAAATCTACAAGACCTCTCACTGAAGGTAAGAAACAAAGGAGAAAGTACTGGATTGATATGTAATGTGTGTTCTTCAATATGGCAGTGAATGCTGGACAGTCTCATCAAAGATGAATGTAAGAGTTGAAGTTACCAAAATGTGGTGCTACAGAAGGGTTCTGAGGATTCCATGGATCGAACATGTAAGCAGCGATGAGGTTATGGAGATGATTGAAACGAAAAAGAATTTATTACTTAATACCAAAAAAAGAAAAAAACAATTAAATTTCCTGGGAAATGTAAGGGCTAGAAAATCGATACCCACGGTAAGATACAGGGAAAGAGAGAAAGGGCAAAGTAACACGTAACATACTTAACGAACTGCGTAAGTGAATGGCAGGAGAAGGAGTGCTAAGAGTAACACAATTTTTATTATTAATATTGTTATTATTATTATTGTTAGTATTATTATTTTCTTTAATTTTTGTTTTGTGTTCATTGGCTTCTGGGTGCCAACCAGAGACCTAAGGTGCTTCCGGGTGCCAACCAGAGACCTAAGGTCATAAACGAATTCATGGCATTCTCCACTGATCATTTTCTAACGAACCCTACAGAAAACAACATAAGATTACACATATGTTACATAGACAAAGCCTTTCGTAATGTGTGAGCAGGATATATGAGTACAAGTGTTGGATTTCTTTAAGGTATAGGCTAATATTGATTTCCTCAATGTGTCAATCGGAAGCTTTTTCAATCAATCCCAGAACTCCGACCAAAGTTGGAATTATTGATGTCTTCATGTGCCACATTTTTCAGACTTTCATTTCAAGTATCTTGTATTTGAATAACTAGCATCATAGCCCGGCGTTGCCCGTGCAACTCAGAACATTTTAGTAGTAGGAGGAGATGCCATTGAGAAGAGTAGATGGAAAGCACTTACAGACAGTTGATTGCCTGCATGAAATATTGAGCAAAAAAAAAAAAAAGCTTTATTTTTTTTAAAATTTTATTTTCTGAAGTATGAAATATTAAATCTGAAAAACAAAACAAGACTTAAATAATAAATTTAACCATTGGCACGTTTTTTCACATGTTTTTGTTTGAAAAACACTTTTTTTAAAAATATTTCATTTGTTTCAAAATTACGGTGAAAATTATTCACATTTTTTTGTTGACCAAATGAATTTTTGAAAAGTCGGAATAAAAATGAAATATAAAGGCTCATTTTTTTTAATAAAAAAATATTTTAGTCGAGTTTGACATGAGTGATTTGATTTCTTTGACGTAATTTAGCAACCATCTTAGATGTTAGATGGTTTACACAAGTATCTAGATGCGACACCCGACAAAACTTGATAAACTCATCATTTAAACATGAATTAGAAATATGGATGGATGCTGAGGATAACATTGACAGAGCACGTGTGCAACGATGAAGTGTTGGAAAGGATGCAAATGAGAAGAAAACTGATACTAAATATCAGTAAGAGACAAATGAGGTTCCTGGGACACGTAGAGAAAGGATCGTCTGGAGAATAAATGGCAGGAGAGACAGGGAAAATCAGCGCGAGACGAGCTTGCTAGGTCTGAGCAAATGGTTGATGGAGCGGGGCT